>CM035418.1:141684283-141976783 GCA_020310875.1 Ceratopteris richardii | reverse complement strand
AGAACCGGAATTTGCTAGCATTAACATGATATGTATGCCTCATATTGATTCAAATATTTCTCATTTAGCAAAGTACGGCGTTGTTTGCTCTCAATTGTTTAGATTTTCTCGTCTATGTTCAAGCTTGTCTTCATTTGTAATTCAATGTTGTCAACTAATTTCTTTGCTTGTCCAAAAAGGGTATTTATTCAAGAAAGTTTCAAAGAAGGTAAGGACTTTCTTACTTCGTAACAAGTTCATTTATGGTTCTTCTTCTTTTCATGTGTTCAAATTAATCATTAGTAAATTCAATAGAAAAGGGGAACACTATTTAGGTTAATGATAAGGTATTTTGTGGTTCCTTCCCCCCCTCCCTCTCCTTTTTCACTCTCTATTTATAGCTTCTTTCTAGTCTTTTGTTCTTTTATGTTTATTATTATTATTATTATTATTATTACTACTTTTATTATTATTTTAGCTATTTCTTTATATTCATTATTATTATTTTTAATATATATATATTTTAAATTATTTTATATTTTTTATTTATTTATTATTCATATATTAATTTATTTATCTATCTATATATTTATTAATTTTAATTTTAATTTTTATAATTCTAATTCCTTTCTTCTTATTATTTGTTTGTTCTTTGTGCAAGACTTTATCATGGCTGAGTTTGCCCTTCACTTTCGGAAGTGATAGAAACTCAGTTCGTTGACTTTGTTAGAGATCTTGATTTAGAAAGACTCTTTATTAAAGTTTGCACCTACTCTAGTGCATTGATCGTGAGTAGAGATGTCATAGCTATTTGTCCAAGCTATGCATGATAAAGTTTAATTCTGATACTTCTTGTTTAGGACAGACATAGAAGTTGACGATGCATATTTTATTTCGTTTTGTTTTTGTTTAATTTGCTTATATACATATATTTATATATATATAATCATTATTTATTTATTTATTTATGGAATTATTGTTATTTATTTATTTTCTTTTAATTTAAATTCTATTTTTATATATTTTATATTTTAATTTGTTTCTTTTTTAATTTATTATTATTTTTTATTATTTAATTATTTATTATTTTTTTATTTTTTATTTTATTTTTATTATTTATTTATTATTTTTTGTTTTGTGTGTGTGTGTGTATGTCTGTGTGTGTGTGTGTGTGTGTATGTGTATGTGTATGTGTATGTGTATGTGTATGTGTATGTGTATGTGTATGTGTATGTGTATGTGTATGTGTATGTGTATGTGTATGTGTATGTGTATGTGTATGTGTATGTGTATGTGTATGTGTATGTGTATGTGTATGTGTATGTGTATGTGTATGTGTATGTGTATGTGTATGTGTATGTGTATGTGTATGTGTATGTGTATGTGTATGTGTTCGTGTTCATGTGAGTGTGTGTGCATCTCTTTTTGTATTGGTTTTCTTTCTTGGTTTTTTCTTTCTTGGTTTTTTCTTTCTTGGTTGTAACTTTCATGTCTTATATTGGTCTTAAGTCTCTTGTTTTTGTTTGTTATTTTTTCCAATGTGTATGTATTTGTGTTCTCTATCTTGAGTTCGTAAGTTTGGATAACTCTGAACTTATGAAGGTATATATAAGGCATCATGGCGATCCTCAAAATGCTTTGAGCGTCCAAATCGATAGGGGTGCGCCGCTGACGTCTCCGTATCTCCATGTCATGGCGTGTGTGAATCGCCTGAATCTCTCTCTGATGTGGACGGGCTCTTCGGACAGGGGGTCTCGGTCGTCGACGTTGTCGTCTAAGCTCCTCTGCTCTCTGTAATGTGACCCCCCGCATCGAGCTTGGTCCTCGAGTGGCTGTGCTGAAAAAATCTGTAATATAAGTCTGAGGGTGGGGGGCCAGGTGTATCTCCATCTGCTGCTGGAGGAGTGATGCACGGCGGTGGTGGAGCTCTACTAGGAAACGACCTAGAGGGCGTTGGTCCTGTGTCCCCAATAAAGCCCTGATCTCTCTGGGCCCCTTGAAGAGCTTTGGGTAGCGGTCTCTGATGTCCTCATATGCCTGGCATCTACATGTGTAGTGCTCCTCGTCCTCCACCTCCTCTCTACATATCTTGCATAATCTCTCATCCCTCGGGGTATGTGTGGCTCGCCCAACCTCAATCTCGAGCTGGTGTGATGATACTCTGAGCTTCCCAATGGCCACTCTCTGCTGGTGCCATATATGTATCCATGTATCGTGGTCTCTGAATGAAACCATCCACAGTCAGAGTCAGGAAGTGCTCTCTGTAGTGTTGCCTCTTTGTTGGAAGAGGCTCCCGTGGTGCTATCCATCTCTCCTTGACGTGTATCTGTAGTAGGTCTTGATGGATGATCCTATTCCTCTCCGAACGAGAGAGGGTAATGTGGGGGGAAGAGAGGTCATACTGAAAAGGGGGGAGATCTGTAATGCTCATGCCATGGTCTGCTAACCATCGGTAAGTCTGTGCATACCATACTCTCTCATGCCCTGTCTCTGCCAAATGTCTAGAGCTCTCAAATGCAAGCCTGGTGAGTCTGCTGGTGGGGAGCTCTCTGACTCTCAGAATAAAGGTCACCAACTGGAAGAGGGCCTCACTAGCATCGGTGGTGTGTCAAGCTGAGCTCGTATAATGTCATGTGGAACGGAGGGCTTGCTGCGAAGCAAGCGTGAGATCATGGTGACATGGGGCCTCTCAATCCGGGCCCACATCGCCTCTGTGATCCCTTGTGCCCATACTTCCGCTGCGTACATCAATGCGGGTGTCACTAGAGTGTCAAAGAGCCACCCCTTAGTCCGGGGCTCCTGAAAATGTGTCTGAAAGCAGCGTCTCTCCAATCCTGCAAGTGCCGCATAGCCTCGCGTCAATCTATCTCTCGCGGCCTGTGCCATGGAGAATACCCCTGTGCTGCCCGAGAAGGTGACACCTAGGTAGATGTAGGAGTCCACTACCTCTATCTGTCCTCCAGTTGCTGTGAAAGAGGCACGATGGCGTACTGTCCCGGAGGTATGGAAGATCATGACCTTGGTCTTGCCAAGGTTCACTGTGAGTCCTCTCTCCATGCAAAAGGTATCGAGCGCCTGTAAATGTGACTGCAACCCCTCCTGTGACTCTGAAAGAAGGACAATGTCATCAGCATATAATAGGATGTGTATTGGCGTACCTCCGAGGTCTCCTCCTCGCCCTCCTGCTCGTTGTATATACTCCGTGAGCTCGTCGATGTAGAGACTGAAGAGAGTGGGTGAGAGAGGGCAACCTTGTTTCACACGAATAGTGCTAACAAGGGTGTCTGATAAACCGCCGGGGCAGCGTACCCTGCCTGTGGCTCGTGCATACAAAGCGTGGATGGCCCATAGCATGTCTGATGGTAGCTGTAACTCCTTGAGCCTCTGTAGTAGTCTCTCTCGAGGGACCATGTTGAAGGCTTTGTGGAAATCCACAAAGCAACAGTATAGTCTCTGCTTCCTCGCCTTCGCACTCTCAATCTAGCAACGAAGCACGAAGATGTGGTCGATGGTGGAGAAAGTGCGGCGAAAGCCTGCCTGGCCGGGTGCTCTAATCCCAGCTGCCTCAGCGTGTGTACTGAGCTCTGCCTCTAGTACTGCCCCATATATCTTGGCCAGGATATGGCCTATCATAATAGTCCTGTAGTTCCCTGGGTCCATCATATCGCCGGACTTATGGATAGGCGTAATGGTATGCATAGTCCATGAGTCGGGTAACCCCTCAACCAAAGCACGGTTAAAGAGATGGGCGATCAAGTGGGAAACTACATCTGCTGCATATATGAAGTGCTCTCCCTGTAGCCCCGTGTTGTCTGCCGAGCGGCCATGCTGTAGCCTATGGATAGCCTGTCGTACCATGCCTGCCGTGAAGAGGGTGGATATCACAGGACGCAGTGTGGGGGGGGGGGGAGAGAGAGAGAGAGAGAGAGAGAGAGAGAGAGAGAGAGAGAGAGAGAGAGAGAGAGAGAGAGAGAGAGAGAGAGAGAGAGAGAGAGAGAGAGAGAGAGAGAGAGAGAGAGAGAGAGAGAGAGAGAGAGAGAGGTGTTTATATATATATGTGTGTGTGTGCACGTGTGTTTATATATATATATATATATATATATATATATATATGTGTGTGTGTGTGTGTGTGTGTATGTATGTATGTACAGGTTACCTTTGCAATGTGCATACATCTTATAGGAATAATCACAAATTTGTAATTTTCTTTAGTTTCTGGTAGTGAAATAATGGTTTTCGCTCATCCTGAATCGAAAGAAAACGGATAGTGTCACTTTTTAGATAGGGAGTTATATTGTCCTTGGTGGTCTTGATATAAATATGGACATAAAGGATTGGCTTTTTACCAAAGGAGATTTATAGATGAATGCACCAGAGAGATCATGTATTTGTAAAGGTTCCCCTTGCAACTAATTTATACAAACATGCTACCATGCAAACAATTGATGTATCTTTGCATTAAATTCTTGCTGATTCTCCCAGTGAAACAATGTACCCCCCCCCCCCCCCCCCCCCCCCGGGGCGAGTGCCGCCGCCCCCCAAGACCGTTTTTTTTTTTCTCCCCCCAACTCTCCTGATTTGAACAAAGATGGATAGTTTCTCTGACAGCAATTTATCTCAGGCTATTCATATAGGTCGCTTTTGCCTGCATCATATAGGAATAATCACAGATTTTTTAATTTCCTTCATTGAATAGTAGTAAAATGATGGTTTTTGCTCATCCTGAATGGAAAGAAAATGAATAGCTTCACTTCTTAGAGAGGGAGCTATATTGTCCTAATTCTTAGCAGGGCACTGAAGTGGTGTTCTTGCTGTAAATATGGACATAAAGAGATGGCTATTTACCAATGGAGATTTTTAGATGAATGCACGAGAGAGATTGTGTATTTATAAAGGCTCTCCTTACAGTTGTTCATCCAAATATGCTACCCATGCAAGCAATTGATGTATTTTGAATGAAGTTCTTCCTGATTTCTTGCATTTACTTGCATGAAGTGACGTAAACTCCAGAGTTGAACAAAGATGGATAGTTTCTCTGACAGCAGCTTATCTTAGGTTATTCATATAGGTGACTTTTGCATGCATCATATGGGAATTATCACAGGTTTTAAATTTCCTTCAGTGTGGAGAAGTGAAATGATAGTTTTTGCTCATCCTGAGTGGAAAGAAATTGATAAGCTTCACTTCTCAGAGAAGAAGCTATGTTGTCCTAATTCTTAGTGGAGCACCGAAGTGGTGTTCTTGCTGTAAATATGGACATAAAAGAATGGCTTTTTACCAATGGAGATTTTTAGATGAATGCACGAGAGAGATTGTGTATTTGTAAAGGCCCTCCTAACAACCATTCATCCAAATATGCTACCAAATGCAAGCAATTGATGTATGCATGAAGTTCTTGCTGATTTCTTGCATTTCCTTGCACAAAGTAACGTAAACACCCCCCACAACAACCCCCCCCCCCCAAAAAAAAAAAAAAAAAAAAAAAAAAAGAAAAGACCAACCCAACCCAACTGGAGGCCTTGGCCCACCTGCTTGGGCTCCCTCTCACATATTCTGTAGCTATATTGTCCTAATTCTTAGCAGGACACTGGAGTGTTAGTCCTGTTGTAAATGTGGACATAAAGAATTGACTTTTTACTGAGGGAGATTTTCAGATGAATGCACAAGAGAGATTGTGCATTTGTAAAGGTTCTCCATACAACCACTTATCCAAACACGCTACCGCTAAAGACATATTCCTTACACGGTGTGATGTAGAATTTTTTTTTTTTTCTCACAAGTTTTGGGGGTGAAGAGCTAGGTTTTGGTATTCTCATTTTACTTTGTGATTTTCAAAGTTTTATATAAAATGTTCGGTGCTCAATTTTCTCTTTTGCAACTTACTGGAAGTCTAGAATTATATGTTTGTAGTGTTATGAATTGTGAATTTGTGATTTTTATTATGCAAGGATTGAATAAGTTGAACAATGTCCAACTTGGCTTCTCTTGCAGCTTATCCTTTTGTTGAGTTCCATTACATGGTTTAGTGGTTGAAGTTGTGCTCTTTATTTAATTACCAAGTCTGTTTAACTTCCTTTGTAGTCCACTGTCGTTAAGACTATATGACATGCATGATGAGATGTATCAATTATTACTAGCCAGTACCTAGCACATTGTGGAACTGAGGAATTTGGTAAATTTATTTCAGAATATTCATCTTCAGCTTGCAGATTTCTTGTATGAAAGATTTCTTGAAAGTGTAGAATGCTCTGATCATAGCGTAACAAATGTAGTTTCTTGACTTGTATCGTGCTTGTTGTCCAAGTCTTTAAAACGTGACTGAAGCATATTTTTGACTTGCCTTGTAGGCTTATTGTCTAGTTGAATCCAAAACAATCCCAATATTCATGCGTAGAATTTTTTCTGAAGGCTTGAAGTAATCAGTTTTAAACTGACATCGTAGCTTTCTTCTCATTTGGTGGATTCAGAAAAAGTATCTCCTTTATCCTATTGTTGGTGCTACCCTTCAGATAGAAATGAATTGAGAAAGACTCCAAATTATTCCTCAAAAGTTGGTGAATGTTAGCTTGAGTTTTTAAGTTTAGATATGATATTTCTTAATTTCTTTACCTTTCCGAAAGAGTAGAGCTTAGTGCCTATTTGCTCTTCAAAATTTTGGTATAACTTCCAATACATTGAATCTCAGGGCGTACATTATACATTTGTGAGCTTATGTCATCGACACATAAACATGGTGAAATGGCAGCAGAGAAATGAGAATGTCTCTTCTCATACCTTTGATATTTTTACAAAATAGTTTCTTTTGTCAGAATTGTCCTTTTATCTTTTTGTGATTAACTGTTCCAATCAGTATGCATCTCTGTATAGGCACATTATCACTGAAAGGACATTTCTTATCAATATATATTCCTTCAAAGTTGTATCTGGGAGTCTTGCACCCTAGCCCAATGCTCTTGTAAACCACACTTTTCTGTAGGACTTCCTGTTCACCAAGGTCATATGCATGTATGTACATGCATGCATGCATGCATACAGACACACACATAAATTATATTCTTAGATATATACATAAACACATACATATATACAGAGACATACATACGTTTTCTTCTCTGGGAGCATCAGCATCTTTATTGATTATGGACAAGAGTACCCTTGTGGAGGAAAAAGACATGGCTATAGAGCATCCTAAAATAATGTGCACAAGCGCTAATCAATAATTGGTGGGGGAGCATGAACAGCTATGACGAGGCTCTTTCTGAAAAGCTGAACAGGAATAGTAGCTGGACACATGGTTCTTTGCTCAAAGATAATGGCATTCTTTGATTGCCAAATCTACTTGAGGATCTAGAATTGAATATGGTCCAACATCCTGAATATATCGTGGTTATACTAGTAGTAAAGATCGAAAATAGCAAAATAAAAGGATTGAGAAATGGAAATGGAGATTTGAAGTAGGGAAAAGACATCATCCCACCATCTTTGAATATGATGACTATCTTAAAAAAGATTCCTCAAAGTATCCTTGTGGTCTCCACAACAAGGAGATGGGGATTGCATAGTGGAATGCTGATGTCTTTTCAATAATGAACCAAAGGAAAACCCCCCAACAAAGAGGGAGATATTTTTATAAAAAATCAATACATCTACTCTTTCACCACATGGAAGTGTTAATACTCACATCGATCACTAGAGTGAGCAAAAATCCATTTGAGGTAGAAGGATATAATGGTATGTAGTATAAGATTCTTCAAGCCTTTTTTTTTTTATTGTAGTTTCCAATCATTGTCTTTATGAATGGATTGCAAGTGGGCATGTGGAGGTTGTGAGAGTGCTAGTGGTTGTTATGTTTACCAGTTGAGGACAGCCAAAGGGCAATTCAATGACATGTTGGATATCACAAAATTAGAGTTTTGAACAAATAAATTTTATGTCGAAATGAAGTTCCTGCTTGTGGGCATAGGCATCAAGGATAAGATCATTATTTTTTTAAATAAGGAAGTTTGATCACTGAGGTCTACTCTTTCGGATTAGCTCGAATCAATTTGAAAGTTCAATGAAAGGTGGGCATAGCACTCGTGGGACCCCTCAAATCCAACAAAGCACGGGTTGGACGGCTAGCAACTACTAGGATAGAGAATGAGATGTATGGTTTGAATTGGGTAGCGTGGCCCAACGATCTCGTCAAGGGGCTGGTTTTGACGCCTCACCACCTAATTGATGAGGGGTGTCCAATTGTAGCTTGCAGGAGCTGAACCCCCTCCCCCAACTTTGAGAGGCAAAGAGCCCAACCACTTGAGCTAATGTGCTTGGACTAGGATAAGATCACTTTTATTTACCTCCAAACTTTGTTCATCATTCTAGGATTATTTGTTGAAGAAAAGCATGGTCAAAATTGGGTCAAACAGTTGGTTAATAGTCAATAGTTTGGTCTATACAAAGTAGTAGACGTATCATCCTTAGCTAGTTACTTTTTGAGAAAGATGTAAAAATTAGCCCAATAAAAAGGAAGGTGAAGTTGATCACAAAAGTCAGGTTTGAGAAGTTATTGTAGACATTAATCGAAGGTGAAAAAGAGGCCTTAGAAAGAAATAGTAAGAATAAACAAGCATTGATAGTGATGGTGCGTTAAGCAAGATCTATCCTCGTAGACCACCACCACCACATCCAAAGGCATTTGCTAAATCAACTCCTGACATCACCATGCAAAGAGCACATTGTTTGGTAAATTAAGAAGCCAACATGGAGGTAAAATATTGTCCTAAATAGAGCACCCATCGATGACTTTAAATTGAGTTAGATGTATTTAGATAGCCAAGGTCGATCCATGCCAAGTGCAAGTGCCAAATGCCCTTCTAACAATTTCATACAAATTGTATGATAAGGTAATAGGCCTTGTTAAACCAAGTGGAATACAACAATGGCCTCTTTCATAGGTGCATACATGGTGGAGTGTAGGCATGTTACATGCACCCTTGTTGCACGTATGGACATGAAGTTCTATTTTATTGGATTCTTTGTTTAACATTGAGAAGCCATTGGACATATTATATTTTTCTTGCTCACATTGTATAGGTGTGAGATCTCTACCCAATTATTTGCTTGGAAACCTTGCGCAATTAAAATATTTTTTTTGTCCATAATTATTCCCTTGTGTGTGTATATATGCCTTTGTTGGAGCTCATTAGTTGAGCCTATATTTGTTGTAGTTTCTTGACGGAACCTCTATATATTGAGAACTATGATATACTTCTTATTTTCTTGATAGTTGAATCTACCTTTAATTTGTATGCACTACTCTTAGCATGCATGTTTCCGTTAGGAATCATTCTTTGCTTTGTTCCATCCTTTACCATGTCTATCCAATAATCCTTTCAATTTGTGCATTGAACACACTTTTTGGCATTCTTTGTCACACTAAATAACTATTAATAAGCCCAACCAGCACCTATTGACTAAATATGCTTCTAATGCTCTACTCCTTGATGATCAAGTCTTCACCTTGATGAAAGATATTTTGTGTAACTATATGAACCCCGACCTTGATGTGATCCATGAGGTAGAGCCTTGGAAGATATTATCTAAAGTAATGGCTTTCCATTATAGAAGAGTGGTTCTCTATGTATCAAGTTGCATGAGGTTGGTGATGGAAGTGGCTAAAGAGTTGGATGTATATTTGTTGCATGAAGAAATGAATATTACTTACGTTGGGAAATGATAAGACATTTACCTCGAGGATTCTACGAAGGGCATCACATTGGTAGCACCTCTCATGTGTCTGATCTTGAAGTCGAGCTTCTCAATGAGTTGAGTGTACCTCTTCTTTTGACCTTATGGTCCGGCTTGTGACACAGATATGATTTGCCCAAAGTGTGAAGCAAGTGCTGTATAAGTAATGGCGCCACACTTTCAGTGCATCGATGACCAAATTACAATTGCCTCTCATATGGTGTACCATCTTTGTACATCAATGAGTTTGCAGGTCTCAAAAGCCATTGGGTGGCCCTTCTCGTAGAGTGTGGCGCATGGTTGACTGGGTTTGTGAACCTAACCCCAAAAAGGTTCCATTCAGTTCGAACCGAACCTTATGAGTAGATGTGGTTCTTTGGCACTTTTTGGTACAATGAAATTGAATCAATTCGGTTCGATTAGTTTGTAAGGTTCCATTTGGTGCGTTTAGGCTTTTTGGTTCGTTGATAAATTGCACACTTTAAACTTTAGGGTACTTTGGTTCACATGCATGTCATCTTGTATTGTCGTGTCAGTTGCTAGCACCTTTCCCAAGAGCAAAGCATTTCTTGAGAATTTTTCGCCATAAAATAAACACACGTGTCTTAGACACATGTGACATGTCACACACAATCACATGTCTCTTGACACGCACACACATCATACATGATTGATGTCACACACACACAGTCAGTGGTAACACATGTCACACACACATCATAGATGTCACATACGTGTAACATGACACATGTCACACATCCATGTCATTGGTCATTGGTCATACACACTGATAAATGATGTCAACAACTGTTAGTCAGACACACATACACATACACACATACATTTCCATCATACATCACACACGCCTAGAAGACATGCCTGACATACTACAGCAGCATGATTTGATTTAAAAAAAAATAAAATCGTAGGTGACAACTTGCATGTATTGTATACTAGTATATGTTATGATTTTGTAATGGAATGCACCTTACACACCTTTCCCTAAAGGAAAAGTAAGCTCCTTAAATGTGCCTATCGAACCCTAAATGAACCTTACACACCTTATTTGGGACTTAAGGTTTGGTCCTCACACCTTAAATGCATCGAATGCACTTGCCCACCTTGTTGTGGCACCTAAAGCAAACTCACTAGCATCCATCTCTACCACCAAAGGCTTTGATAGATGGACTATTTGCAAAATCTGTGTAGATGTAACTAGGTGTTTTAACACTTACCTAATTCATGTCTCCAAACATTGTGTTTGCTTTGTGAAAATGTATTACTAACCTAGTGAAGGGTTTTGCTTGGCAAAATGGGGAAGAAGATGGGCTAATCTTACACGGCTTGTGCTTTATTTAAGTTAATCTTTATGCCATCCCTTGTGATTGCATGTCCCAAAGATAAAGTAGTTTAGAGCAAAGAAATTAAGTTACTCTTTTTCACATACGGCTACTCTCATTTTAGGTTACGTAGGACAAGACAAAGGTGAATTGATGATCCTTTTATGGTCTTATTGTAGGCCATAATTTCATCGAGGAATACCACAACACACTTATCTAGATATGGGTCAAAGAGATTGTTCATCATTTGTCCAAAAGTGGCTTGAGCATTGGCTAAGCCTAAAAGGCAAGACCAAAGATTGGTAGTGTCCATATAACGTACATGACTTTTTTTGGGGCATCACCTAGTGCTATCCATATTTGATGGCAACTTGATTTGAGATGTATCTTGGTAAAGTACCTCGCACTAGAGAGTCAACTGATTAGGTCATCCATCTTAGGGAACAAATATTTGTTCTTGATGGTGACCTTGTGGAGTCTTATAATCCACAGAGAAACACATTTCCTCGTTCATTATCTCAACTAAAAGGATAGGAGCACCCCATGGGGATCTACTAAGTTCAAGAAATCCTCTAGCTAGATAATTTTGTATCTATACCTAGTTATCTTGTGCTCTTCAACTTGGCTAAACCTACAGGGCTGTCTAGGTACATCATAATTGCTCGACAATAGATCTCTTCTATGGTTCAAAGCATTCCTTCTTGAATCTAGTGCAATCCTTTTGGTGAATCTAGTGCAAAATACATCTAGAAACTTTGTGAACAAGGTATATAAACATTAATTTAGCATTAGATTATGTGCAACTGTATCATGCAAGTCAACACCATGCACTCCAAGCGTATCAAAAATGCACATATATAGAATAATAGTGAACAAAAAAGAAGATAGTGAAACATTGCACACAACAATATGTAGAGATGTTTAAATCGAAGGAAAATGTCTTGAATCCCTTAAGTGATAGCCGATTTACATCAAAGTCACATGTCGTTAGGGGAAAGCATCACCTCGATCACATGATATACATCATATAAAGACTACCGCATGCGATATAATCCATGTTGATGATCTTCCTTGTGGTAGAATTAGAGAATCCCTAATGTAATGTTCACATGCCCTAGGTTTATTATGCGAAAATTTAAGATCTCATGTAGCTTTACATCTTAAGATCCACTTGTGGAACAATCTCGATCCATCTCTTGCTTTGTTGACAATTCACAAATCGAACCTCATATGGATGTTCCACTATTACTGTATCAAGGCTGAGTGCTTGCACCGCACGAGAGAAAATAAAACTATGCATATGTTTGGTGTAGAAAAGGAATTGCCTTTTGTCATCCCTCCTTCAACAGGGAGCTGAAACTCAAATCTATCCACTCGACAGCATGGACAATTACGTGTATAAATGTGGAATATTGTAGAATCATCAAAAAACATACTTGGTCCTTCAACAATGTGTCCACCATCATGATCTTCATGGTTTCTAGACCTTTGCTCCTCTTGGACAAACTTGATTACCACATGTGGCCGATTTATAAGCTCGTAGGGTTCCTATGTGAAGGCTCTGATTGCTCTTGGATAGATGATGGGGTGAGGTAATGATTCATCTTCTCGGTCTTACTGTGCGAAGTCACCTCCTTCTTGGCCTTGCTACCATGAATATTGGTCAAGGTACTATTGGAGCTCCTTGTAAAACGATAATATTATCCATTGATTTGATTGAGTTCTTAAGGATTTTGTTTTGTACATTGGTGGTAGCCCAAATAAGTACAAGTTGCAACATTTGTAGGCACTTGTGAGGTTCTTCAACAACCGTGGTCTTCTTGACCAAGTCTTTGAAGTCTTGTGAATACGAGTCGGGAGAAAGCCTCCCATCTCGCACTTGAAGAGTTTCTTATATGTTTGAATCTTATTGTCCTACACAAAGTGGTCCTTGAACCTCCTTAAAACCTTAACCTCCTTAAATTGCTATCGCGAAGCTGATCTGGGTTTCAAAGCAACCTACCATGCATAAGCCTCCTCTTCAACATAAATTGTGAATGTCCAACCTATTTAACGTTTGCAAGTCTAGACATGTCAAAGATCCTTGTCCACCTCGTTATCCAAGTACCATTTAGGCCCTCCTCACACTCCTTTGCATCACCTCTGAACGACTTTGTGAAGAACATGGATGAAAAGGATCTCAAGGGTTGTACTTCGACCAAGTGCTGTTGTAGGACAACCACCAACAACCACCAAAGATGTCTCTATGCTCGTAGATGGGAAGCTCCTCCCCTCTTGACATAGGTCTTGTAAATTGATTGACATCTGAGAACTTAACTTTGATCATTGGGCTTGACTTTGTTACATACTTGGTTGAGAACTTATAGGCTGAGGAAGACCTTCCAGGGGGAAGGTGTAGAAGATCGGTGCTTGAATAGAGGATTCTTTGGAAGTCTCCAATTATATAAAGGAGATCTTCTTCCTCTCAAGTGCGAGCTTGCAAATGAGCAATATTCTTTGCGAATCAGGACGGAGCTTCTATCTATAAATAGCATTTTTACGGTTTTTTTTTGCTTCCTCAATTTTCAAGGAACCTCCACAAATCCATAGTGTCTTTCCAAAATGGATAATTTTTTTTTTTGAATAGAAGAGGTTTGAGAAATCTCCAAGTAAACAAAGATCTCTTCTTCCTCTCAAGTGTGAGCTTGCAAATGAGCATTATTCTTTGCAAATGAGTGGTGATCTTCTAGCTCATAAATAACATTTTTTGATCTTCTTTGATTTCAAGGAACCTCCTCAAATCCATAAGCTCTTTCCAAAATGAAAATTTTTTGTGCAAAAAACTTGCTATTTTTGGCCCTAAAAACCTGTTCTTACATTTTTTGCCTCTATAATAGTAATTATATACAAAAATTAGCTCTCTCTTATTTATAAAGACTTGAAGTCCACCGTCCTATCTTCTAAGCTTACATGCATTGGAGGCTCCCTTTGGTTGCTAGGAGCTCAGCCAATCCTACACATAGGTTGCTCACTTTCCTTCTTTGTTGAACTTTTCTCTCCGCCCTCCTTAGGCTCCCTAGGCCACCTCACCAGATCCATTCTCGTGCATTTTTGGTGCATTGAGAGAGGGTACATGGCTTACTATTTTTGCCCTAAAAATCTATACTTATATTTTTTGCCCCTAAATTAGTAATAATATATGGAAACTAGCTATCTCTTATTTGTGATGACTTGATGTCCAATGTCCTACCTTCTAAGCTTGCATGCATTGGAGATTCCCTTTGGTTTCTAGGAGCTAAGCCAATCCTACACATAGTTCGCTCATTTCCCTTCTTTGCTGAACTTTTCTCTCCTCCCTCCGTAGGCTCCCTAGGCTACCTTAGTAGAACCATTGCTGCCTGTTTGGGGCACCTTGAGAGAGTATGAGGTCCTAGCTGTTATGATTTTTGGCAACGTGGGATGTGATACTAGCTTGACGTTTGCTTCTTTAAGTGTCTTGGGTTACGATCCATTATTTGGTATGGTTGTAGTCGCTAGTGTAGTATCTATGCCAAAGGGATTACTTCTTGTGTGAGAAAAGTGTATGCCTTCCTTGATAGAGGCAGATGCCCTCTGACTTCTCTTGGCAGCCATGCATCATATTTTTTGCCATGGGACCACAAGATGAAGGCCTCTGAGGATCCATGTAGGTAGCTACGAATGCTTTTTTTGTTCAAGTTTTGACTACCATACCAGACTGAGGTGCTTCCTCGATAGCCTCAACCAAGGTTGTCTATAGGTTCACCAAGAACCATTATGGTACTTTGGAGATTACATGAGAGAGACATGTAGAGGTTGAGATGCCTTCTTGTTGACTCTCAAGAAGGACAAAGTGCATCTACACTTCATGTGAAATAGTTGTAGGTAGTTAAAGATTTGGCCAAAGAATCCTAGGAAGGAAGATGAGGCTTCAAGGGGTGGATTGCATGGTGTGAATGGTTGCTGTTTTGATTGTTTCTAGACTAGCTACTTGTGAGAGGGATAGGTGTTGTCTAAGGAGGAAGAAAGAATAATTGATCTCAGAGATTTTTGAAGTATGTGTGAGATCAACCTAGCCTTAGAGGCCATAAGGAGAGGTGGGCAAAACTCATGCAAGAGTTTGACTTTGAGACAAGGTATTGGAAGGGCATCACCAATGTGGTGGAAGATGCCTTTACTATTTAGTAGGACCTTGAGGTGAATGTAATTTCGGAGCTGATTACTAACATTCCGTTAGGGGACATCGCTAGGTTGATTGCCACCTCAATGTGATATTGATTAGTCGAGATGGGATTTGATAGCCAAGGTGACTATGGCAGCTCAAGGCTTGACAATGGAATATGGACGGAAAGATAGGGAAAAAGATAGGAAGGAATCCGGAAATTAGAATATTCTGTTAGGTATATTCGACTTGAGCCTAAGATGGTTTTGGATTAGAGGGTTAGGAAGCACAACAAGGTTTCCTATCTAGAGTATGTGAGCTGAATCTGCTTGGACTTGGGATCCATCAAATCAAGAGCCATCAAATCGTTGAAGAGATTGCTGAGGGCAGCAATCAGAAATAAGGTGTAAAGTGTTACGTCTCCATCTCTTGGGATATTTAGATGGGTGTCTAAATGGATCATGTGTCCACCCAATGTGAATTGAGATACTTAACTCCTTTGGTTCATTCACTTGTGTAGCATCTCTAGGTTCATAGCCTACCGACAAAGCCACCCATACTTGTGTATAATGTGTGTGGTGGTGGTTTGGGATGGGAAGGTCACTTTTGTCGTTATGGCTAGTGAGTGAGTTTTATGTCATACCCTTTTGTTTTATGAGTATGGCTTGTGCTTGTACGTGTTTTGTAGGATGGATCCTCAAGAGATCTAACTCTTCAATCACAAGTGGATGGGAAAGCTAATTTAACAAGAGGCAAGGTTTGTAAGATCTGTCCTCCAAGGAGGATCTCCACTACATTATATATGGAATGAGGGTAGTTTGAATCTAAAAATGTAGTGGCCATTCATGGATCTTCCATTCCCTGAATTTAAGGAGCACAGATTCTTGAGCTCAAGTAGCTTTTTTCTTTGTGGTAAATTACATTTCAAAGGGTATCCAAGATGTCAAAGGATCTTTTGTCTATGCTATAGTTTATGAAGATTTACTCTCAGGCTTGAGCCTCAAGGTTGAAGAAAAAGGTTGGAAGATATCAATGTATTGATCCATATTTTGCATTGTGCCAAAAGTAAAGAGATGGATATTGTTTGCAAAATGTATTTGAGATATTGTTCTCTTTTTCATGAAGACCCTCTTGAGTTATTTTTGTCAGGGAGTTGGAAAGTGAGTGTATGGCTAATACACGGAGCAAGAGATTGAGAGGACAGCTTGATTCCCCCCCTCCATGCAGGTGAAGTGGCATGATAAGGGCCGTGTAGATGAAATAGATTAGTTTGTTTTATATAAAAGAAAAAAGAGCATTTGACATATGCTTTCCAGGATAAATAAAAGTTGTATTTTTTCGAATCTAGAGCCATACTTCTATGTCAGAAATTTTACCAAGGTTGAAGAAAAAGGTTGGAAAATATCGATGTATTCATCCATATTTTGCATTGTGCCAAAAGAAAAGAGACGGATATTGTTTGCATTGTGCCAAAAGAAAAGAGACAGATATTGTTTGCAAAATGTATTTGAGATATTGTTCTCTTTTTGAGTCATTTTTGTCAAGGAGTTGGAAAGTGAGTGTATGGCTATTACACGGAGCAAGAGATTGAGAGGACAGCTTGATTCCCCCCTCTATGCAGGTGAAGTGGCATTATAAGGGCCGTCTAGATGAAATAGATTAGTTTGTTCTGTATAAAAGAAAAAAGGGCATTTGACATATGCTTTCCAGGATAAATAAAAGTTGTATTTTTTCGAATCTAGAGCCATACGCCTATGTGTAGCATTTGCAGCAGTATGTTTTGTTGGCTTAAACTGCTACCCAAGGTAAAAGCTCTTCGATTCACATTAATGTCAAGAGATTAGAATTGAGTGCATGTTGTCCTGTTGTTGCAGAGTGCATGTCTAAGGGTGAGGCCAGCAGGGTTATATGAGAATGAGCCAGGTGAATCCTGTTGACAAAGTGGATCATCTTTCTCGAAATGCACAGCAGAATTTGCCATAGGAAACTATAGACATTGTTAAGTGTCATCATTCACTTTAGGATCCCTATATAACATTGTGGTGGAAAGCACTAGGTTGATTGTTGAGATAAGTTGCAATTGACTCTTTGATGATTTGCCAGTCACAGATTTTCTCCCTCTAAAGTTTATCTATTGGTTGGGGTTTGCCATTGGTCCCATCCATCCTTATTTATTGCTATCGAAGTTGTTTGATGTGGGGTTTGTCACTTCTCTTGTCCATCCTTATGTACTGTATTACTTGCAGTCATTTGAGATATATTTGTCCTTTCGTGTAACATGTCCAATCATTTGATCCTGTTACTCTACCTACAAATGTTTGAGATGTACTTCTGGCCTTTTGTGAGCATGTCTAGCTATTTGATTTGATCTTGGAAGTGATTTGTGAGCCCTTCTTTTGGGAAAAGTGTATGTCAGCACGTGTGTGATACATATAGGTGCATTATTATATTTACCATATCTTGTTATCTTTAATAAGCAAATGCATATATGTCAAATCTTTTTAAAGATTAGCCAATAAACTCAAGCAGCTATTTCAGCTGTACTGAGTACGCATATGTACAACACCAGGATCAATAAGATTTAATTTATTTATTTATCATTTTTGGATCCGAATTTGTGATCTCTATCTGTCAACTTTTACGGTTTTCTTATCACTGGCTTTGTTTGGAACATTTTTTGTGTAGGTCCTTAAGAGTGTTCTTACGTTTTTCATCATGTTTACTTTTTTGTGGATTTCATTTGTTCGGTTTGTGTGCGTGTGCGTGTGTATCTGTGCCCTATTTTTCGATTCAATTGACTGCTCGAAAGCTTTGGCTCTTGTTGTTGCTGTGTGCTTGTCAGAGAAATTATATGAGAAGAATTAAAATCTTATGGAGTTAATATGTTTTCCCAATACACAGTATTGTACATCAGAGTTAACACTGTTTTTTGTAGGCCCTTGATTTTTGTCATTCTCAAGGAATTATGCATCGTGATGTCAAACCCCATAATGTCATGATTGATCACGAACAACGAAAGCTACGGTTGATTGATTGGGGACTCGCAGAATTTTATCACCCAAACACTGACTATAATGTTCGAGTGGCATCAAGGTTCAAACATGCAGATATGGAGCTGTGTTTTTTGTAAATTATATCCTCATTATCAGGCGCTCAAGTGCATTTATTCGTGGCAGATACTTCAAAGGCCCAGAACTTCTTGTAGATCTACAGGATTATGATTACTCATTGGACATGTGGAGCCTAGGTTGCATGTTTGCTGGAATGGTAAGCAATCTGAACGGGGATCCAGTTTTTCATTG
Source organism: Ceratopteris richardii (assembly GCA_020310875.1). Taxonomy (NCBI): domain Eukaryota; kingdom Viridiplantae; phylum Streptophyta; class Polypodiopsida; order Polypodiales; family Pteridaceae; genus Ceratopteris; species Ceratopteris richardii. The sequence continues at coordinate 141,958,274 of CM035418.1, read as the reverse complement.
TACTCATGTTTGCTTAGATATTCTTTCCCTGCTATGTTTTCAGATATTCCAGAAAGAGCCTTTCTTTTATGGGCATGACAATGCTGATCAGTTAGTGAAAATTGTAAAGGTGAGTATCGATGAAGTATGTGGTTGTTTATGTATGAAACTGTCCATCCACATGTATAACTATGTCAATTCATTTGTGAAATACTGAAAATAAAGAGATGAGGGATCGGACAAGATCCTTGACACAGTCCCATTATGGGAAGATTTGGAAGATGACGTATAATCTTTGCTATTATTGGATAACTATTAATAATTATTTGTCATCAAAACAGAGTCTTACTGTCCAATCTTTTTGCATTGTCATTTGTACCTGCCATCAAACGAATTCTCTTTATATGCTTCAGTTTGCACATGATTGAATTTCATATTTCTATAAATTTCAGAGACTTCATTGGTAGATTGTGTGAGCTCTGTCATTATATAGCAAGTTTTGTTACACAAAAGTGTATTTGTATGAGTAAAGCACCTTTATAGATTCAATAAGCCAATGAAATTATGACTTGTGCTTAGTTGATTCAAGTAAGATGTATCTTTCACATTTCAATGTACATTTCTGAGACAGTTGCTATTGGAATCCCATTAGAAATAAGAACACAGTTTCACTTTCGGTTCATGCAAAAAAAAAACTTAACTAGTGCATCACAAATTTACTTTATTGGGAACATTCTCTAGCTGCCAAGCATTTTTTGATGCATATTATACCAGTACTGAATGTATCCTCTTTTGTTCAAGCTTCTTATCTCATGGGTTGAAGCACCTTTCCAGCTTTGTACACTTTTTTGTTTGGCTCATTTTGTATAATAGGATTAATAATGGTGGGGTACTATCATGGTATGCTTTACGTTTGTCACCAAAGTTTTATATCTTCATTATAGTGTTGCTCATTTGGTTCTCCCCTTTTATTGAAAGAATTCTTTCCAATCAGTAACAAGTTATATATTTCAAATATTCAAGTGTACCTGTGCTGCATATCAAATTTTCAATGGGAAGCTATGGTACACCAATCATTCTGCTAGTTATGGTAGTTATGTGCTGTCATTTTTGGTCACTGATTTTCTGTAGAAGTGACTTCCTGTCCGTTTCTCATGTTTCTTTGCAGTTGCCATTTGGCTGACATTCCAGCAAATGTTGGTTATTGCTCAACAAAATCAAGCTCTCACACTTGTTTATATAATACTTATGCAGGTTCTTGGAACAGAGGAGCTTAATGCTTACCTTAATAAATATCGTATTGATCTAGATCCGCAGCTCCGGTCCTTGGTTGGATGGTAATTTTTACCTTGATGCTCATCATAAGGAAGCACTTGTGTTTCATTAATTATCTTTTACTTTTCTGTGACAGGCACAGTCGGAAGCCGTGGTCGAAATTCTTTAAGCCTGATAATCAGCATCTCGTTACTCCTGAGGCAAGTTCTGGATTGGAGTGTTTTCTCATCATTCTCCACAAATATTCATTATTTTACCACTTTTAACTCTTTCAGGCAGTTGATTTTCTTGACAAGCTCTTACGGTACGATCATCAAGAAAGGCCGACTGCACGGGAAGCTATGGTAAGCTTGAGAAACTTAGTTCATGCTTAGTTTGTGCGTGTAGCTTAGTTACATTGTAGCAGTATGCATATACCTGATCATAAAGGACATTCATTTTGTTCTTACTCAAATTTATACAGATGCACCCATATTTCCAACCAGTTAGAGCAGCTGAGGCAGAATCTTGTCAAAAGGTCTGATGTATTCCTCCCATTCTGCCCAAGTTTTTAGCTACACTGCAATCAGGCACATGCAGTTCAATGTGTCAAAGTTTCTTGTACCCTTTGATTTTATTAATTGAATACTGAAACCAGGCCAAAGTTGTTTAACTTTTGCAGAATCATGAAGTCTGTTGAAATGGTTAATACTTCCACCCTCTTTAGTGCAGACTACGTTATTTTGTTTAGAATGTTCATGTCTTTGTGACTTTTTAAGAGTAATGATTGTTTATACAAGAACAGCTCAGTCGCTCATAGTGATCAGTTATCTGGAGTCTCAAAGATGTGCCAGTTTTATGTTCTGCTCAAGTCCTGTACACTTGTTCTCAATCTATACTGTGTTGCTCAAGAAGACTCATTAGGACGATGATTTTTCCATTCTGTGAATCCTTGTATACATGTACTGCCTCATTCATATCTTGGAAAGTCGCAGCTTTCCATTTTGCTCTATTTCTTTTTTGATCATATGTTGTTATTTTATAATTCTTGAAATATATTAAGAGCTGAGATTGCTGAGGATCTATTTGTGAAGTGTGCAAGGAACAGAACCAGGGGGAAGGGGTATTAGTGAGATATGGTGAGAGGGGAGGATGTAAGAGGTAGAGTTAGATGGAGCTGGAGCGGGGAAACAAAATGATATAGTAATGTGTACCAATAGTCCAAAATAGCAATGTTGGTAATAAGGACTGTGGGGTTTATCTTAGGGTATCTCATAGTCTTATCCTTTGGATTCAAATCCCATGACGCGAGGTATATCTGAAACCTGGTACAAGAGATTGTCTGTGTGCTCTTTGCTCATCTGCCTCTGCTAGTGTGAGGATCTCTGCAATGTACTCACAATCAAGACCCTTGTGGGGTATCACATGGTGTGCAAAATGATCCAAATCCTCTTTAGTCACCATCTAGACTGTGATGCCATCTGTAGTTGTGAGGCTTGGATCTCTTTGGCTTCATTGTTATTGGAGTTCGGAGAGTGGGAACACACAAACAAGAGGAAGCTGAGGCGCACAACACTAATACTGAATGTGGAATTTACATGATTATGTTATCTGATAGGGTCGTGGGTGTAGTATATACAAGCTTGATTAAGGTTGCTAAACAGGAAAAGAAAAGTTCCTTGATAGTCTTGTGTGTGTTTTTCATACCTATTACCGAGGAAATATATTAATAAATCCCCTTGGGAGTGATGTGGATAACTAGGATTGGCACTAATGTTAATGACAACCGATGTGGATTAAGCTCAATTTACAGAAGGGAGCAAGTCAACAGCTTTGTGGAAAGCTTGGAACTTCTCATGATGCAGAACCTTCGTGAGAAGGTTTACGACGACGGAATTGGTCTGTCTAACAAAGAGTCTCTGTGACATAATGATAGTGCATCTCAGTGTGCTCAATGCAAGCATGTAAAACTGGAGAAGTGCCCTGATAGTTAAAGTATTTTCACACAAGTTTACTACAGAAATGTACTAACAAATCCCCTGTTTGAGTGATGTGCTGAATAAGGAGAGCTTGGCACTCATGGTTAAGTGCCAACCATTGTGGGCTAGGATCAATCCACAGAAGATAGTAAGCCCAAAGCTTTGAACTTTGAGCCTTTGTGAAAAGGTTTACAAGGTTATCTTGTGTGGGCGCATAAACCTAGCTGATCTTTCTAGCGAAGCGTTTCTTTGATGTAATGGTAGTGCATTAATGTGCTTAGTGTGAGCATGGAACATTGGGTTTCTTGCAATTGCTTATGTGCTTGTAGTGTCGGTACATATGGTGGTGATGAACACTTGCTCAACACCCAAATCAAACTGATGAGTCATACACATCTCATAGCTATGATGTCATAGGTTACGTTTTGGGATTGAACAGCCCATGCAATCTGTACTAGATAAGTAGTAAAAGATATGGTTAACTACTTGCCAAAGCCCACTCTCGATGATCCCATCTATTTTTGACAATTGATGAACATGATAATCGGTGTATACAAAAACTTAGTTATATACATGGACCAACACATAGAGATGTCAATGTCTATATTTGCACAGCCTTGTACTTCCTCTAATAATATCCCTCACTTCCCAAGTAATAGAGCCTCACATGAGTGCTAAATGGCACTCATGTGAGAATCCATGTTTGCTTAGCTCTAAGGGAGTGTTCCCATACAACATTTCCTTATTAAAGAGCTCTTGGTTGAAACCCTTGAATAAGCTTGAATGGACTATGCCCAATGGAAGAGTGCTTGACATTGTTATATGCAAACTCTACTATAGGTAAGTACTCTTCCCAATTAGTTTGCCTTCCATTTAGATATGGTCGAAGCATATCTTTTGGGATTTGGTTAACACTTTGTTTGCCCATCCATCTGTGGATGCTCAACCTTGCTTATGCTAAGTGCCAACCTCTTGAAGACTTCTCTTCAAAAGTTTTTGGTAAACTTCTTATCTCGATCTAGAACAATATATAATGGAAGACCATAGAGCTGGTACAGGTTCACAACAAATAACCTAGCCAACTTAGGTGTCTTCACTATACTATGTGTTTGAATAAATCTAGTCATTTTGGTAAACATATCCATGATTAACCAAATTGAGTTGTGCCCTCTCTTTGTCTTAGGTAATCCATGATAAATACATGGAGATGCTCTCCCACCTCATTGGGAATAGCCAATGGGTGGAGCAGACCACCTATCCCTGGTCTCTTTTGGCCTTGCATTTTGTGCATTTAAGGACAAACTCAATATATGCCATCTCATCTCAAAATCTCTAGGGATACCTTTGTATAATAGATATACATCATAGATATTGTAGTTCTTTCACGTGAATCCTTCTTGAGTACCCATTGATACTCCATCCTCCTTGGAAACTCATGTATCAGGAATCCTTTCTCTATGGCTTCTCGAATTTCAAAATATGCAGGATCAAGCTTACATTTTCCTTTGATAGACTCACTATTGATTTGAGTAAAAGTCAATTCGTTGGGCATAACACATGCGGTTAAGCAAGTCGGCCACTATATTATACTTTCCTTTCTTATGCTTAGCTCATAGTCAAACTCTTGAAGGATCTCTTTCCAATGGGCTTTACGACCTTTAAGGTCTCTTTGATTAGGGAGCCACTTAATGCTCTCTTGAACAAACACTATCATAACCTCGACACCATGTAAGTAATGTCACTACTTCAAAGCATGAACAATTGCATACCACTTATAGATGGAGCAATTGTTTTGATCCGATTTTAAATTTTTGCTCTCAAAGCTATTGGTCGACCAACTTGAACGAAAATCGTGCCTAAAACAAAATCACTCGTATGAGCCATAAACCACAAAGGGTTTATTGGGACCCGTTACATGTAAAAGTCTAGTCGTAACAATTACTACCTTTTTCATAGTTTTCTTTTGTTCAATTTGCTCTCTAAGAGCGCAAATTGAATGTCAGATTGAATGATGCATATGTATATAAGATAATGAATGATTCACTACAGAGACTAGCATTGGATGCATCTCTAGTGATAGGAAAACTCAATCATAACCCATCTCCTTGGGAGTTGCAATGGGTTTACAATTGTCAAGGTCAAAACATTGCAATAAAGTATTTAAAGTGTCAATGTATTTTGGTCAAAACATTGCAATAAAGTATTTAAAGTGTTAATGTATTTTGTTTGACACAACTATGCCTCCAACTTGCATAAATTGAATGGCCAAATAGTCCAACTTTGGCATTTCAAAAGAGGCTTGCCGATCAGCCTTAATTGTGAGCATCTCCTTAGGAGTAGAGAGCACTATGCCATTAACAAATTACAATCATTAGAAGTGCATATATTAGACGCTCTCAATTGGACTATTTTGAACTTCATGTGCTCGTAAGGAAGCATATATTTTTTCCATGCCAAGGTGTGGTGCTTTAATCCATACAATGCATTATTTATTGCATGATTTGTTTCCATTTTGTTTTTGCACAAAACCATGGTTGGAAAATATTCACCATCTAGCAAGTTCCTATCTAAAGAGGTAGTCTTTATGTCCAATTTATGTACATTCCAATTCATGTGAGGTGCTACTCTACAAATGTTATAAATGGTTGTCATATGACACATAGGGATGAAGCTTATTCAACATCTTTAGCTACAAGCTTAGCTGTAGAGAGATCAACAATGTCATCGAGCATGTGTTTCACCTTATAGATACATTTAGTACCAATGGTCTTCTTATGATGAGGCAATTTCTATAAAGACCAAATTTTTTTTCGTGATAGCATAAAGTTTTAATTGCATGGCATCATCATTCAATTATATTACTATTGTGCTTCAAAAGAAGACATTTTGATCACAAAGTATAGGAATAATCATTGCATTGCAATATGATGCAAAAGTAATCATGGGAAGCACAACATGCATCTTACTTGTTTCTCAAAATTTTTATCGACTATTTTTTCATAGATTTTCCTCATTGATAATGTAGTCTCTCATTGGTGAGTGCATCATGAATACTCCATAAAAATGGAATGATTTATATCCTCATTTAAAACTTGCATAGGTTGAGAAGTTGCCTCACTAGGAAATGGATTTGGCTATTCACAATTAAAAGGGACAACAAAGTTTCATACACATGCTTTGAGCTCATTGAAGTCTACTTGATACATAAAAGCGAATCTTGAACTACATCTTTCACAAAAAACTATATCTCAGCGAATCGAAGTACGTTTAATTTGTTTGATACTCACAATAGCCTTCTCTATCCAAATGATACCCAACAAAAATACATTTCACAACTTTATCGTCAATTTATTGTTGCATTGCGTAGGTACTAAAGCATATGCCGAAGAATCAAATATATGTGGATTTTAAAGGTTGTATATCAAGCTGCAAGTTATCTTTTAGCAAGTGTGGATTTATTTGAACATAAAAATTGCTTCAATTTCTACATTTAAATTTATGTGGAGCCATGATAAAACATTCTTTACAAAGCTATAACTAATTCACAAGAATTCAAGTTTTACTTGGATCTATGGCTTCAAAAATAATCCTAAAGCATTCTCTTACTTCAAAAAACCTATTGCACAAATTGAAAATGAGACACATGAGAATGTTCAAGTTCTCTTATCAAATGAAGGTGAAGAATACATGTTCCAAATGAATTCTACTTTATTGGAAGAATATGGAATCCATCATCACATCAATGCCCAATACATACTTCAAAAAAATTATGTACCCAAGTGTAAAGATAGAACTCTCATTAAGATGGATCATGGCATGATGGAGATTGAAGAGCTACACCATAAGCTTTGGTTTAATTAAATTCATATGAAAAATCACACACTAAATAGTTCTATAAAATAAATAAAAAGACTTTCCACGTGAAGTTTACTATGGTGAAAATCCAAGTGTAGTTTGTTTCAAGATTTAATCTCCTTCCAAGACCTATGGTCACCATGGAGATCATGGTAAGTCGGATAATAAAAAGTTGAAGTGCATCTTGATTGGTTATGCTTTAAAGATTTAGTTTTATAGTCTCTTTGTACTTAAATGTGGAGTACAATTTATACTCACTTGTAATAAAATTGAATGCCATTCACTGTTGGGATCATAGTAATCTCTTTGTCTTTTTGCTTTTTCCACATTCCTTGCTTCTTGTGACGTCCCTCTTAGGTTTTAGTTTTTGTCAAATCTAGCATTGGATTTTTCTTCTATTTCTCTTTTTCTTTTGAACCTAGATTTGTGATTGCTCTCTCTATGCTATGATCGGTTGTCTAGGAACCCATCTAGGTTTTCTTGATGAGGTTTTTCTATTGAGGTCTTTGAGAGACATCGAATCAAAATTGCTTCACTCATTGTTTATTGTCATTCAAATGTTGAGAGGCTTTTATCACACTTTCTTCTTGGTTATTTCCTTGAGTGGTCATTTTTGTTTACGGATCCATATCTATTTCTATTGATGTTAAGCTTCAGTTAAGCATTTGGGAATCCAAAATTTTGTGCTCGGGGAGGTGAGTAGTAAATGTTTGTGCAACCCTCTTCTTTTCTCTGGTTCATTTGATTTCCTTTGGCTTTTTGATGGGTGATTCAGTGGAGGGATCTCATTTTGTTCACCATCAAGTGTGCTAGATAGTGCATTTGGAGTATTGAATGAGTAGTGTGCAAGTAAGACAATTGGTGTGCCCGTTAGATACACTACATGGATGCAAAAGGCAAAATGGAATAAACATGATGCATGTATTTGCTGATATATTTTGCTAGTGATGTGTGTAAACACACTTAGGACCATGGGGAATTTTTTCCCTCTCTACGAGGTTTTTTCCACCGACCTGTATGTATGCCTATAACCCTCATGGGTCACTTATCTTTGTACATTCACTTGGTAATACATTCTTTATTTTGTTGTGATCCAATTTTCTTCTTCTTCCTTGTGTTTTTCTTGTGCTTGTGCAAACCTTGATCTCCAACAATCAATATTAGAGCAGTTTGCAACTTCATATAGGGCATCATCGATATGCTTCCGATCACAGTCTCAAAATTGCATGAAAATTGGTGATCATACTCGGGGAGACTAGAGATTCAAAGATCTCAACTCGTTTGGTGCTTTACACACTATCATAATGTCTATGCAAACAATTTTGTCCTTTTGTGCCAAACATATATACACGTTTCAGTTTACCAATACAAGCTACTTGAAGACTTCTATAGGTTTAGCAAAGCTTGTCAATGTGTTTCTATTCAACTTTTTGAGATATAATCAATTTTTTGCATCAGGGTATTTAGTCAATAGCCATGGCTAAAGCAATGCTATATTCCATATGTTGGTTGCGAAGGATAAGTTGAATGGTATTAATTACCGATTGTGGGCATATATGATGTGTCATGTATTGGGAGCAAAAGGACTATGGAATATTGTGGTAGGATGTTGAAAAACATCCTACTACACATGCAAGTATGATTATTGAAGATGATACATATGGTGTTGATGATGATGATCTTCAATTTCTTGGTTGTGTTGTAGTTCCTTCTGCATCTACTATAGAGCAAATTCCTTTGGATGGCAGAGATGCTGAGACACATGCATTGATAGATTTTTTTTGTCAAATGTCCATTATCCATCATATTTGCTCTTATAAGGGATCAAAGGATGCTTGGAATACACTTACAACTTTATACCATGCAAGAGCTACCTTCAAAAATAGTTGGAGAGGGAGAATATGAATGAAGGAGATTCCATGGATAGTTTTTTGACAAAGATCAAAGATTTGAAGCAGCAATTGATTTCTACTGATGAAGTCTTGCCAGATAGTTCACTTATGGAGACTGTTCTTATCAGTCTTCTAAATTCATTTAAGATTTTTTCTTCTACTCTTCAATTGATGATCAAAGACAATCCATATGCATAAATATTTGAGGAGTTATTCTCTGTTTTGTTGCAAGAAGATCAATCCCAGAAGAACATGTCAATTATGGGTGTTGGAGATTAAGCTTCTTAGCTAGTTAGAAGGGCAAAGGTAAAGGGAGTTCATCTACTCGTAAGTAGAAATCTGCTAGGGCTGCATAGTTGAAGAATGAAGACAACGATGAGAAGAAAAGAGAAAATAGGGAAATGATCATGTCATAAAGAGTTGTCCAAGTCTTGTTGTGAATGAAGAATGGGAATTTACTACTATCTATAGTTATGATCCATCTTATCATGAGCAATGTATGTCTGCACTAGACTTAAATGTTTTGTATTTAAAAAAAAATCCTCTTAGCTTGTAATGGGAGTTGGTAAGATCATTTTGACTACCATTGATGATAATTCTTACCAAATTGTTAGATGCTTTGTATGTGCAAGGATCAAGAAAAATCTATTGTCAGTTTCAGCATAAGCCAAGATTGGCTTGGTTGCCAAATTTCTTGATGATAAATGTGTTGATGGTGGGTTGTATAAGCTCATAGACTATGCAAAATCTATCAATGATTCAACATGTGTAGTTGACGATTCTCAAGCTATCTCAGATGCAAATCTTTGTCATGCACACCTTGGTCATATGAAATTTTCTAGTCTACTTGACTTGCAGAACTTTAAAATGGTGTCCTCTTTACCCAGAGTTGAGGCATCTTGTAAACATGTCTGTGAAGGTTGTATTTTGGGAAAAATGTAGCATTCCTCCTTCCCAAAAGATGGTTCAATTTGAGTTGTTCATAAGTTGCAACTTATTCATTGTGATGCCTATGATCCTATGCAGACACCTTGATTTGGGAATTAACTTTACTTCATGACTTTTATTGATGACTTCTATAGGCATGCATGGGTGTATCTATTGAAAGAAAATTCTGAAGTGTTTATATGCTTCAAACAGTTTCTGGTTATTGTTGAGAATCTGGCATGGCAAGTAGACTCAAGGAACACACTAACATATAATTATGGAATGCATGTGATGCTTTATGTGGATATGTGAAAAACACTTGAAATCATCCTTGGGAATTATATCTCCTCGTAGTATATGAGTAATTATTGAATTCCCCCTAGGGGTACTCATAATGTCTCCACTATTGGATCTACCTAGATTTTTTGGTTCCTCCACCTCTCCTCTTTCATTTATCTGTTCTGGATGCTCATTCAATGCATATATTTGTCCTATTTTGTCCATACAGAAACCTCCTTTGTATATCACAGCTAGTCTCGAGACTATCTTTGATTCGGTCAAAATTCTCATTCTTGCTACAAACCTAATGAGGCTATCAAGGTAAATGGGTAATCCATGTATGTTTGTAGAAACATATTGTAGGGATGTCCTATATTCACCTTCAACAATAGACATAAGTCTGGCTATAGGCACATAACAATGCATATCTTTAGAGGCCATGATTCTTTCCTCCTCTGAATCACTAGAAGTATCAAAGTAGATAGAGTGGATGCTTTATTGAGATACACTTCCCTACCAAATATACAACACTTCTTCGACTCCCTAAAACCCATCACGACCTTAAGTTCATTTATTGTTTACCTCCTCGACCCTTTTAGGTAATCTATTAACTCGATTAACTTTTCTTGGGCAAGGCTTGAGTGCTAGGCCCCTCAATTTTCTCCTCCCAAACTCCCTGATCACTATTCCTTTTTCCACGATAAATGATACTTGCTATTAGGTTAATACACAATATGCCAAGCATACGATACACGATGTCTGCAGAGATGATATATGATATTGCTTTCTATGATATGACACTTCATTAAATGATACATGATACTCGATTAGATGATACACGATACCCAATCTTTAATGATACATTACTTGCATTTTTCACGATAGACGATACTATACACGATACTTCAAGCAAGACGATACATGATACTTGTCACGATGCAATACCTCCTCTTAACAAGATACACGATACAATGATTGAGATGATACTTGATCCATGATACTTCCTCCCACGATATGACACTCCGTAGCCCTCACGATACAGGATACTAGTAGAGATGCGATACATGATACTTAAGTCAATGATACATGACACATGATACCTAATGAGTATCGGCAGTACGTGATACACAAGCGATCATGATACTTGACTTGATGATATGTGATACTTGTGAGGTATCCCAATACACAGGGAGTTGAGGTATTGCCAATACATGATACATGCCAAGTATAGCAACACATGAGAATTCAAGTATCACGATACCTGAACTCTATCGATCATGATACTTCAAAATTCTAATTTTTTTGTAGGGTTGTGCTCTTTGTGTGTTCCTTATCCCCTTTATGTGCTCTATGTACAAATACTCACTCAAAAGCCCCTCTATTGCCCTTGTAATCCACCAATGGTGTCGTGTCACATTTTGTGAGTTGTTCTAATGACTTTGAAAGTCAGGAAGATGTAAAGATCACCTTAGAGATTTCCCTTGCTCACTTCTCAATTGCTGACCCCCTCTGTGTGCATATTTCTCCACGATACCTAGTCTATGATACCAGTTTTGTTTGGCTCATGTTAATTGGCAAAAGAACGTGTCTTGGGGAAATGAAAAATTTGTATTCTAAGACTCTAGGGTGAGCACGGCATGGGACTGAATTGAATTTTTTTTTGAATTTTCAAGGGATAATTTTCCTACTCTACTCCTACCAACTTGCTCTCTCACTCCCTAGCTCGTAAACCTAAAAACTCATTACATGCACCTCGAATGTGTAAAGTAACAAGTGCAAGATTTTTTGTGACTTGCCACTTAACTAAAATTGCTTCTTAGCACACAAGATCTTCAATCCATAGCTATAACCAACACGTAGACACATTGATCAAACTAGTCCCCGATAGCGGTGCCAAAAATGTGTGTATCTAAGCCAAGATGTCCAAGGGACTTGTTACAATTGGGACTATACCCTAATTACCAACAAGTGCGTATAGTGGTGGATTGACACACATGCTTTAAATTGTCAATTCATGGATGTAGATGTACCAAATGTATGAGGAAATGTGCATCCGCGATGACTAATCAAGCGAATGTTCTAACAATGTGTGCAAATTAAATGGAAGAACCTCTCAAGTCACATGTTTCCTTGAAGCTACATGTCATGATACTTACTACATTAGTTAGTACAAATTCGACCTTTTCTCTTAGCTCCGATGTCCAAATATGGTCAATACCACATTTGTTTCAAAGCTCTTGACAAGAAGCATCTAATCCTCTATTTTTAGCCTAATATGACAAACCTGCTATGATTTATGAGAAAAATACAGAGTGGAAAAAAGCACCAACTCCAATCAAGAACTCACTAAGATACACACACACACACTACAATGATGAAAACAGATGGGGAAGGGATAGACCACACCTCTAGGCACACAATCCAAGCAACAAACACACATACAAGCTCTTAAAGAAGAAGATATGTAGGAGGGAACGACACTTTTATCGAAATTCACTGAATCCCTACAATTGTACAAGGCTAGTGTTACATTGTTCAGGGATCGTGCATCTAGGGGACTCCTCTAGAGCATTTACATGGCTCTTTGATGTGTTGCAAAGGGTCTTGAAAGAAAATAGGCTTGAAAATATGAAAAATTTGGGCCCGCTTTTCTTTACTTCTTTCTTCTGCAACACTCTCCTCCTCTTTGTCTCTATCATACCTTGATAGGCTTTTGTGGTTTTTTGTAGTACATAGTAAGTGGTGGAACCTGAGATATATATGGCGAAAGAGGCTTACTTCCCTTCTGTGCCTCTTTCCAACTTGTTCTTGTTTAACCTAATGCTGTATGTTTACTTGTCCATTGCCAAGAATCATGGAGGCCTTAAATATTTAGAGGCAGTTTATATTTCTTTTAACTACATGCCAACAACGATCAAGGAAGCCTTTGAGACTTTCAAAAAATTTGTTACCTTATTTGAGCCTCGGTCCAATGCTTCCATCGTCCCCTTGACATTCCTTATATTCAGGCATCACGGTTGCTGTATTAATTCTGGTTGCCATGCATGCACCCAGTGACTAGAGTGTCATGTATTTAGTCACCTTTCACTAGAGTTCTTCCTATGGTTGTTGGAAGAACCTTTTTTAACTTCTTTGTTCACACAGTTTGGGTCCCCCTTGTTTCACCTTTCTGCCTGATACATGCCCCTATGGGGCTTTGGGTAGAGGGTGAGATTTTTTATTGATTTCTTTCATGTTTTGACTTCCTTCTTCTTCTTCTCTTGCTTGGTTATACCTCCAGATTATCTATGTGTATATGTAGATGATATTATTGTAATAGATGATGATATGAATGGCATTCAAAGGATCAAGAGACACATGAAAGAGGAGTTCAAAATCAATGACTTAGGTGAGCTCACATATTTCCTAGGTATGCAAGCGATTTATACAGATGACGGGATGTATCTAACTCAAAGAAGATACATTCAAGACCTACTGCTCAAGTTCAGAATGGAGACCACAAAGCTTGCAGGTACACCTTTGGAATTGAACCATAAACTAAGTGTTTATGAAGGTGAGTAGATTGATGATCCTAAAGAGTATCAAAGCTTAGTTGGTAGCTTGATATATGCTACTTGTTGAGATATCAAGTTCAACATGTGATGATCTAGGATGACACGTATCACTTTATCTCTGAGATGTATAGTGGTCACGCTGGTATATGTTAGGTATACTTCGTTGATATTTACTAGATTTATCTATCGAGAGTGATGGCACATTTGTTTCTTGCCAGATCACTCATTCGCGGACGTTAGGATTTTCCTTATGTACTATTCTTTATATATTGCTGTTGGAAGCAGCCAGAGGCACAGACGCCACGGAAGCATGTAACGACGGAGCAGGGAGCCAGTCGGATCAATTTCTCAAACAAATATGTTTTTTATCACTTTTCAAAACATTCAACAGTGATTTTTATCACTAATTGTAATATATGTAACATAGAAAACCCCATTTTGTAATCCATAGCTCCATTTTGTCCAAGCCGAGGAGTCCTCGAGCTTGAGGAGCTTAGGTAGAATGCGCGTACCAATTTTCGTTATTTTTAGATACCGTTTACCCTTCCAAATAGCATCTAGGACCTATTTTTTAACTATGCCGGTCACTAGATGTGAAACCGGTCAAAACTAGTCTAGAAACTATAAAAAGAGCTAGAGAGCTCATTTTGGAGGTTGGTTCATGTTAGCTTGTTGGAGTAGAGAAGAGCTTAGAGCTATTTTGAGCTTGTAATAGTATTCTTGAGTAATAGAGCTAATTTCTCACCTTCCATTGTGTCTTGCTTGTCTCTTCATTGTGTGTGTGTATGTGTGTGTGCATCTTGATGCTTCTCACCTTCACTCTCACATCATCTCACATTCACGATCTTCATATCACTCCTACCTCTTCCGCGGATTGACATTAAGGAGGTGAAGCTTCTTAACTCTTGAGTTTTCTTGCAGGTACAGAGCTCCAGTGCATCAGGAAGGCTACAAAAAGGTAAAATTTTCAGTTTCTGTCAGAAATTGCCGACTGTGTCAGACCATCCCGATGGTCTGCAAACTTCGGAATTTGGAGAAGGCGACCACACCAGCGTGTAGGCGACCCCTGCGTGTGTAGGAATCCATAGCTGCATTGCAAAAAATCACTGTTTGGTGGACCATCGCGACGGTCTCTGACCATCGCGATTGTGTCACACCATCGCGATTGGCTCACGCCATCGCGACGGCTTGGCTGGACCATCGCGACGGTCTCTTACCATCGCGATTGTGTCACGCCATCGCGATTGGCTCACGCCATCGCGCCAACGGTGCCACGTGGCAATTCAGACCATCGCGACGGTGCACTCCAGACCATCGCGACGACACCCTCACACCATCGCGATTGGCTCAGACCATCGCGTTCAGACCACGCGTTCAGACCATCGCGCCCAGACCATCGCGTTCAGACCATCGCGTTCAGACCATCGCGCCCAGACCATCGCATCCAGACCATCGCGTCCAGACCATCGCGCCCAGACCATCGCGTCCAGACCATCGTGCCCAGACCATCGCGTTCAGACCATCGCGATTGGCTCAGACCATCGCTCCCAGACCATCGCGATTGGTTCAGACCATCGCGTCCAGACCATCGCGATTGTCTCAGACCATCGCGATTGTGCACCCCCATCGCAAATTTTAGGGTTACATTTTTTGGCCAATTTTGGGGCTATTTTTGGGAAATTTTTGGGTGATTAGACTCATAGGAGACCCCTTAGCTCATATTTGGAGAAAAACCTGTTTGTCAGTTTTTACCCCCCAGGGCCTGAACGATCATAACTTTGTCATCTGAACGTTTTTTGAGCTTAATAGCTCGTTAGAAAGCTCTTGACGAGTACTACGTGACCTAAACTGTTTTTTTCTTAAAGGATACGTCTATTTTTAGATAAGCTATTTTGAGGTTGACCTAGTTTGGGACTAGAAAGCCAGGGGGCAAACATTGAAAATTTGGGCAAAAGGGAAGGGACTTAAAAGGTGTATATACTCAAGTGCTTGATCATCCAACTGTGAATTGGTCTAATATTGGATTTTTCCAGGTCTAGCAAGGGCAATTGAAGGCAACCAAGGCAAGGCAGTGAAGGGCATAAAGCTTGGGAAGCGCGGCTTCTTGGGCATCAGAGCAACCAAAAAAAAGCTGACTCGAGGTTGGAAGATTACTCAACCCCCTCAGTCAATTCTTAGCTTAGGCTAAACGTTAGCATTGTGGATTAACGACGATAGGAACGCCTCAAGTTCAAGATATTTAATCCTTTCAAGTCTAAGACTACAAGTAAAGGTGTGTGACACGAAAACCTAAAGGAAAGAACCTAAGTCTGACGGAACGAGAACTCAAAATTATAACGGAAAGTCGACTTCCTGACGCATACATTAAGACAAGAATATAAAGAAATCTAAAAAGAATCAAGAAAGTAATAACAAGGAATCATTGACGATCTAAGCGTGTACTAAGTGTGCAAGGAAGAAAATTAATGAACCTTAGATCGGGCAAACATATAGGTAAGTCAGACCGACGAAGCCTTAGATCATCAGAGGCAAGTGTAAGAACTACTGCTCGATCGTGGGCTCAACAATTGAACACTAGTTATCCCTACGAGAGCTCAGATACTAGCGAATCAGAAATGGCATTTAGCACAGACAGACCAGAAGGAGGGTCTAATGTAGCATACTTAGAAAAACCTGAAGGACCCTATAGAACACAACTAGAGTTTCTCCGAACTAACCGATTAGGTGCTCGCATCTATGAGGATGGTTTGCGAAGGCAGTGGTGCAAATGCACAACCCCGATCAACCCATTGGATTGGAGCATCCAGTGGTGAAATTCGAGAGAGACGCATACATAGACAAGGAAGGAACAATGTACATATTAAGTACGCAGCCAAACAATACGAATGAGTTTGGCGTGATTCAACCAGAAACGGAAGCAAAACCTCAAGGAAAAGAACCATTAGAAGAGCCTAGAACACCTAGAGGGAAATCTGTACTGACACGAGTACTAATCCCGGATTGGATCCCTCAGGACAACAGAAGCATAGAGTTGTTTGTAAATAAAGAAACTGATGAAGCCTTTTGGAGATACAAGACCGAAATACTTAGTGAGGTAGGTATCATCACGATATACGAGTTCAAGGACCTGGATACACCTGGAAAGGTTGTATACCTGGATGAGACTTCAGAAACAGTCTTTGTGGTGCCTGACCGCGCTAAAAACACATACACATGGAGAGGTGAATTGGTATTCCCTCCATCTAGAATGAACATGAATACAAGTCAACAAGGGGCAGGAACATCCTCAGCCCATGGAAATCAAAGAGAAGGAAATAAAGAGAGACCGGAAGTAAGCTTTAATCACCCCATAGGGAGAGATAGAACAACCACAGACACTAATAGAGCGGATAGACAAAGAGATCATGGAGTATTAGGTGGTAGAGATGATTTTCCTCTACCTAGACCACGCGAACACGCAAGAATATTGAGACCCACTCAATTAGTGAAATCCATGAAGAATTACTTTGACGGGACAGGAGATCCCTATGACCATGTCGCAGAATTCAAGCAAGTACTAAGAGTAGAACAAGTCGAAGACATGTTCACGCAATACAACGCATTTGGACTAACATTAAAGAATACAGCTTTAAGTTGGTTCCAACCTTTGCAACAAAGGCAATTTAGAGACATCCATCACTTTTTAGAGTCATTCATCACCGAATTCTCTAAAAGTGGGATTAGACATGACACGTCTTCGTTGATTCATAGCTTTAAACAGACCCCTCAGGAAACAGTAAGACTGGTAGGACGTAGGTTTAGACAATATGTTGAACGATGTCCAATGCAAGAGCTACCCTCACAAGCCAAACAAGTGTCATTGTTTCTAGATGGCTTGTTGAGCTCTAAACTACGCTCCTACGTGTACCTAAAAGAACCCAGAACGCTAGAGCAATGTGTAAGAATTTGTATAGACATTGAGGACAACTTAGGAGACGAGTTGGAACTCTCAAAGGTCTATAAGGACTCAGACTGTTCATCTCTAGCATCCACAAAATTGTCTAGCTCAATAGAAGACCTAGCAGAAAAAGTGGCCCAGAAACTAGGAGTTTCTAGTAAACCTAGGGTGCTAACAAACAAGCGTTGTTACACCTGTGGTGGTGACCATATGGCAAATGTGTGTCCCAATGCACCACAACCTCAAGCCAACCCTAGTGGCCAATATTGTACAATTGAGAGAAGATACACGAATCATACGGCTCAGGACTGCCCATACAACAAACAAACCGTGAGACAGAACTATCCGCAAGCATACCCGCAGCCAGGTAGGTATCAAGGCCAATTCAATGCTCAGCCTTATTACTATAGGCCTCCTCAGAACTACCCATACCAGGCTCAACAGAGACCTCAACCTGTCTTAGCTCAGCAGCCACCCCCACCAGCGAATGTCATCTCAGTCAAATACGCTGCTGCAGAAGAGAACCTAAGCAGGGCCTTAGTGCCTTCTTCACCTTTGATCACAGAGAGTGATCCACACTCAAACAGTTTTGACTCTACGCATGTAGATAGTCCACCCGCATATTACACAGAGTCACCAGAACATGTGGAGACATATCATCACGATAGTCCACCAGTGGAACCTAGTTGGGAG
This sequence comes from Ceratopteris richardii, assembly GCA_020310875.1. Lineage (NCBI taxonomy): Eukaryota > Viridiplantae > Streptophyta > Polypodiopsida > Polypodiales > Pteridaceae > Ceratopteris > Ceratopteris richardii. The sequence goes on along the minus strand of CM035418.1, from coordinate 141,939,925 downwards.
CCCGATTACGCTCATGTGATGTAAACAAACCCAAATCCACGGCCCCAATTGAGACAACAAAGACCACAGGGTCCTAGAGGACCATGCTTTAGGTGCCAAGGAGATCACTTCATAAAGGATTGTCCACATCCCCCGATAGCAGGACAATCACAGTACTATAACATACAAGGCTTTTGTGCTGATTGTGGCAAAGAGCACATAATCAAAGATTGCCCCAAGAATCCAGTTAACGCTTCGAATGTGACACCAATCAACGTGATAGGTATTGTAAATAACGCAGATGGATCCAACCCTACATACGTGCCTATCCAAGCTATAACAAGAGCCCAGGCGCTCTTACAAAACCAACAGCTTAATCAAGAGAAAGTAGTCGGAACTAGTGAAGTTGCAGAATCTAGTAGTAAAAAGACGAAATCTTGGAAAGATTCTAGAGAAAGAATTAAGAGAAAATGGAGTAAAAAGATAAGTGAGTTGGAAGGAAGTTTGAAGGAATCTAGAGCCAAAATCCAAGAATTGACTTCACAGGAATTGAATCAAGAGAATCCAGCTCAAAAATCAGGATCAGTTTTAGCGGAACCCATACCAGAAAATCTAGACATGATGTTTCGTGCATATCAGGCTAGATTAAAAGAGGGACCTCAGGTAGCTGAAATGAGCAAAAACTACCCTTGAGCTGATCTAGAAAGTGAGAGAACTAAACTTTGCATGAAAATGGTAGAACTAGCACAAGCTTTGTTCAAAGCCTCTAGATATCTTAATTGGAATAACATGGCGAAACCGGAATTACACTTTCAAGGACTAATGGAGAGGCTAGAATATTTGATAGAGAGCAAAGAGAAAAAGGATCAGCCTAGGAACCCTATTGTCCCAGAGACACAGGAAAGGAATGCACCATCCCTGTCTCAAGTACCCAATACAGAAAGTCAAGATAACCTATCTTCCATACATAGGTACTCACATGAATTTTTGAGAGAAATACAAGAAGAGAAGTGGAGAAAGGAACAAGGAACCCATCCTCCTATTCAAGAAATAGACGACTTGCAGGAACAATTTCCCCAAGACATTCCCTCTATTTACGATGATGTAGAGGAAGAATAACTGAGTGAACACACAAGATTTGAATCTAATTCCTTACAAGAATTACCTCAGTTCACAGGACCTTGGGAAGCAAAGTCTATTAGTATGAGAGCACCCACGATAATAGTGAGGAAGGAAGAATCAGTAATCCCTAGAAACACGGAAGTGATCAAGAACACTAAAGTACAATGTAATCTCACTCTAGAGGAGTTGTTAAAGGTAAAACCAGAATTGTGGAAACATGTAGCAAATCAAGTCCCCGAGCTTGCTACTACTCCCTCACAAATAGGATCACAAAATAAGGTACCAGAAATACCCGTAGAAAAGATTGGAGATGTAAGCGAAGGAGAGGAAGGTAACACTTATCTTCCGATAACCCATCAGGGCTACACCACGAAAGCCATCTTAGATTTAGGAGCCGGAGTAGCCATTGCTACCACCGCTTTATGGAAACGTTGGGGTAAGCCAGCATTAAGACCCACCAGGATGAAGCTACAAATGGCCGATGGACACATAGAAAAACCATTAGGCTTACTAGAAGGCATATCTCTCACCACTTGTGGTGTAGAATTTGAGCATACTTTTGCCATTTGTGACTTCGCAAAAAACCATGCTTATGAGATGATATTGGGACGACCATTCATGCGTCAGTTGCAAATTGTACAAGATTGGGGAACTAATTCTTTGTACTTGCAACATTTAGGAGTGACTACCAAAGTCAATCTTAAAGACTATTCACACAGAGATGTACCCCCAATACAATGGAATACCATCCATAAGACACCAGTAGAGACGGAATCCGTGCACTCATTAGAATCAGATCCTTCTTGGTTGCATGAGGATACCCATTTATGGATGTGTAAAGTAGCAAAACAAGAGGAAGAAAGGTTAGGAGCCAGGACCTTAGGTGCAGAACAACATCCAAGAACCCTTCAGGATCCAGCCTACGCACCTGTAGTATTCCCTGACGAAGAGTTTGAACCCCATGGTTGGGCAGAAATCCTAGCAACCATGGACGTAGCCATCAATGAAGAACAATGGACACCCCACTGTGACGAGGATGGCTATGATATCTCAGTTTTCACGATAGAGCCAATCATGTGCGATGCAATTTTAGAAGAGTGTGAACCTAACACTGATGCATTTGAGGATGCAAGCGATTTTGATTTAGAATCAATTATCATGGACCCACCCTTTGCATCAGAAGAAGAATATTTCTACGAAGTAGAGACTCACCCTCAGAGACACGAGGAAATTACGAATGAGGTGAGGTTAGCCACGGAAGTGACTACCAAGAGTGAAGGCAAGAAAAGAAAGAAGAAAGAAACCATGTCAGAAAAAGAAGAATCTTTGTTTGAAGTACCCGAGAACTTCAAGAAATATGAAATCGAAGATAGAAGGATCATGGTACAAATGCCCAATAGAAAGGCGAATGACGGACAAGTATATGATAACTGAGAGAAAACTAAGAAAATAATAGTTGCTATCGAAGGAGAAGAAGAAAAATGTACATACATAGGGCATGATTTGACAACCGAAGAAGAAGAAGAGCTAGTTGCCCTATTGCGCGAATATAGAGATGTTTTTGCGTGGAGTTACAAAGATTTTGAAAGGAGTAGATCCAGATATATGTTCTCATAGAATCCCTATGACTCCAGATGCAAAACCGACAAAACAGAAACCGTACACGTACAATGATAACTACGCTGCGAAGATTAAAGAGGAGATAGATCGGCTGATAGAAGCAGGATTCATTTACGAAATTGAGCATACCGAATGGGTATCCCCCATTGTGGTTGTGCCCAAGAAGAATGGAAAATTGCGTGTGTGTATTAACCTTAAAAAAGTTAATGCCGCAACGATTAGAGATAGTTATCCTCTTCCTATCACAGAACATCTATTGGAAAGAGTCGCGGGCAAGGAAGTTTACAGCTTTCTTGATGGATTCTCAGGCTATAATCAAGTAGCCATTGCTCCAGAGGACCAACACAAGACGGCATTTGCCACTGAATGGGGCATATTTGCATTTCGTGTGATGCCATTTGGCTTAACAAATGCACCCGCCACTTTCCAGCGACTCATGTGTCATGTTTTTAAGGAATTCTTACGCAAGAGTTTGGAAGTTTATGTCGATGACTTATGTGCTCATTCAAATGTAAGACAGACACATATCCCAGAGTTAAGACAAATATTTGACAAATGTCGAGAATATCAGGTTTGCTTGAACCCAGAAAAGTGCGTTTTCATGGTCAGACAAGGCAAAATTCTAGGACACATTGTGTCAAAAAATGGAATCTCTACGGATGAAGAAAAGGTGAAGGTAATTGCAGAATTACCTAGACCAACTAATGTGAAAGAGGTACAGGCATTTATGGGCCATTGCGGTTATTATAGGAGATTCATACACATGTATGCAATCATAGCCAAGCCTTTGTACTCTCTTTTAACCAATTTTGAATGGACAGATGAATGTGAAAATTCATTCAATGAACTTAAACGACGCTTGTGCTCAACACCTATATTGACTACACCAGATTGGAGTAAGCCATTCCAGGTACATGTGGATGCATCCAATTACGCCATAGGATGTGTGTTAGCACAACCCACGAATGAAGGTAACATAGATCTCCCCATAGCTTACGCGAGTAGACAATTGAACGCAACAGAAAGAAATTACACCACGACGGAACGAGAAGGATTAGGGATGATCTACGCAGTAAAGAAGTTTAGGCACTATTTGTTGGCCAACAAATTCAAGTTCTTTACAGATCATCAAGCCCTATTGTACTTAGTCAACAAACCATGTAACACAGGACGACTGATACGTTGGTTTCTATTACTCATGGAGTATGATTTTGAAGTCGTAGTCAGGAAAGGAAAGACACATCTTAGAGCTGACCACCTTTCAAGATTAACCTCAGGAGAAGCTCCCCAAGGAGTAGCGGATGATCTACCAGATGCATACTTGTTTAACCTTGAGATAGCACCAGAATGGGCTAAGCCTTTAGTCCCTATTCTGACATACGGACCAAAGAATCCTAGGATAAAGATCAAAGAAGGAGAGATTACCAAGTCTCAGAGATACCAAATAATGGCAGGAAGCATATATAAACAGGATAATCAAAAGATTCTTGCTTGTTGTGTAGATGAATCAGAACATGCGAATTGGTTGCAATTAGCACACGTAGGTGCACTAAAGCAACATCATTCAAAACATCGAACATTACAGACTCTGCATAGATTGGGAGTATATTGGCCTACGATGGAAGCAGATGTCTACAGGTTGTGTAAGGAATGCAATGTTTGTTGTGAAAGACCACCAGTAGAGCATGCTACATTATATCATGTGTCTCTCACACCAGACTGGAGTGAACAATTAGTGACATACTTGAGGACGAAGACATTCCCTCAAGGCATGACCTTAGCTCGACAACGCAGTCTAGAGCAGGAAGCTCAAGAATATTCACTTATTGGCGAGAACCTATACAAAAGAGGACGTGATGGATATCTAAGACAATGTGTTCATGAGAGCGATTATCTGAGCATACTAGAGACTGCACACCAAGGTGTTGCAGGCGGTCATTTTGGACCCGATAGGATAATCAAAGCCATCCTCTTTGGAGGATTATGGTGGCCCACTCTTCACATGGATGCGCATACCTATGTAAAGAGATGTGATGTGTGCCAAAGAACTCAGTTTCCTACTCGCAGAGATGAAATGCCATTGAAACCCATGATGGGCGGACGTGCATTTTCTAAGTGGGGTATAGACTTTGTAGGACCCATTAACCCCCCTGCAAAAGGTACACATGCGGAATACATTATTGTTGCCACAGATTATCTTACGAAATGGGTAGAGGCAAAAGCCACGAAAAAGAATGATGCACACACAACTGCAAAATTCTTATTTGAGAATGTCTTTACAAGATATGGACTGCCTATAGAGTTAGTGAGCGATCGAGGCACTCACTTTCTAAACCAAGTCATTGAATATTTGTTACAGGATTTTATGGTGATTCACAAGAAATCCGCACCATATCATCCTCAGGCCAATGGTCAGGTTGAAAGCACTAATAAGATCCTGTGTAACGTACTGACGAAACTCATGAACAACAAACGTTCAGATTGGGACAAACAGCTACACCATGCTGTTTGGGCATATCGAGTGGCCTACAAGACCGTACTCAATGCAACTCCCTTTCAGATGGTTTTTGGTCAGAATGCTGTGCTTCCTTTGGACTTCTTGATACCGACCCTTAAGGTTGCACAAGAACATCAGTGGACCGGCCATGAATTATCAGCGAGAATAATGGACTTGGAACGATTAGGTGAAACCAGGTTAAAGGCAGCAGCAGGAATATATGCAGCGAAGAAGCGACAGAAAGCATATTTTGATGCACATGTGAAAGATAAAGGCTTAAAAGAAGGAGATTTAGTTCTAGTATATACGCTGAAACAACACGCACGGAAGTTAGAAAAGCGAGGTTATGGACCTATGATCATTAACAGACTCTCAACAAGTGGAGCAGTACAATTAGCCACTTTAGAAGGAGATATAATGCCTAATTATATTAGTGGCTGTAGAGTCAAGCTATATCAGGAACCTCTTACTGAGGATATGCTTAGACGACTCACGTTGGCAAAGAAGCGTAAGGAGGAAGAAAATAGAATACGAGCGGAAGCTCAGGCAGAAGCAATAGAACGCATTAAACGCATGAAGTTAAGAAAACAAGGACTAGGGAGAGAACATTATAACCATCTGGAAACTACACCCAGATATCCCATGGCCATGTGTCAAGTAAAGTCAACCACTCATCCTAGTATAGTGGACAGGAGACCATTCATTACAGTCAGGCTAGAGCACGACAACCCTTGCCAAGAGCTAAGGGCTTTAATTGACTCAGGTGCTACCACTAGTGCGATTAGATGGTCCCACTATAAGGATTCAGGAATAGAAATGCGGCCAATTGAGGCATACCTCATAGGCTTAGGAGGCATGGAAACCCCTTGCATAGGTGAGGTGGACCTTCCTATCCTCATTAAGGATATGACCATGACAGCGAAGCTACTAGTGTGCCATGATGACGACCTGATAGAACCCCTAATCCTTGGCCAAGATTGGCTATACGATCACTCAGTGGACCTAAATCTTAGACAAGGCTCCTTACAGATTGGAACCTTAGCGCAGAAGCGAGTGATACCGCTTGACTTCCCTAATTGCATTCCGATTGCGGTTTGTAACCCTAGACCCTATGAAACGCATGCGACGGAAGACCGGAAGATCTTAGGTCAGACCAGTCACGTTACGTCTACACCAACCCACTCGGGCTTGGCTAGGGACAATTGTCAATCAGAAGGACGACAGGAGATCTTCCCTGGGGCTTCCTGCAAACTAGAAGGGGCAGCTACCCAACCGCTAGGACAGATAGACACAATCAGCGGTCAGGTGGGTTGCATCAGCGGCCAAATGAGCATGACACCCTGCGGTGCTCATCCTTCCAAACTTACTGCGGACTGGCCTAGATTAAAGATAAAGAACGAATCACTTCCTAATGGGCAGGTCACGCAAGTGTTGGATCTCCCTTCTTTTCCAAAGCAGAGCGTCCATTGGACCTCTCAAACCCAACCACGAATGAGTCAACCACAACAGAGGAACCCAGACCGACGACAACACCAGACAAGGCAAGGAAAACAGCAGTATCAACATCACAGAACAAGTGGCACAAAACAAATATGGGTGCCAAAAGGACAGCAACCACAGGCTATTGGCAACATTGAGGACGAGAACAGGATAAAGTTTCAAAAGAAGCAGAGTCAGTATCCAAAGTCCCCTCGATCTTCTTCTACAAGTACAAATACTCGACAGATTTGGATCGCCAAGAAATACCTTATCCATAGACCCACACCCATGCAGATTTGGGTACCCAAACAATGTATTATATCCCAATCCTCAAGCCATGTGATATATACCCCTCAGAAACCTTTTCATCCTTCAATACCACCAAACCCCATACCACTTTTTGTACCTCAGCAGAAACGCACCACCCACTCAAAGACTCTTAGGAAATGGATACCGAAACGTATCCAGACGTCTTCTTGTACCCCATTATCTAACAATTCTCCCACCCCGTTTAAACTCCACCCTTGTACTAACTCACCTTCAACCAAACCTTGTATAAATTCACACACCATAACCCCACATCATGCATAATAACGGCTCATCAAGAAATGTATGCATAATCTGAACCATGTAGGTGTCTAGAGACCTGCATTAGTTTTGCAAATAACCATTGCATAAATCACTTCACGACGCTTGGCTACACGGGTTACACATCGGTTATGGAAAGGGATTGAGGTCTCACCTTAATGGGATCATAATTAATTTCCATACTAATGTGTTAACCTTTTGTAGCAGATCTTTTCCATTAGCTCATCAGTCATCATGCAAACCGAAGCAGGACCATCGGAAGCAGGCCCCAGCGTGGCTGCGGTGCCCCTCAATGTTTTACGAGCAGAATCCCACCCGACCGCTCCACCGCCAGAGTTCCAAGGACTTCCGGGACCCATGCCAATCGATAACCCACCTATGGGATACACAGAGAAGATACACCGTAACTCTCATTGGTTCCAAGGCCTAGCAGGACCGTTAGCTGATGCTGACTTCATTTTTGAAGCAAATATGACATTTGATGACCGCACATGGGGCAAGTATCAATTCTTCTCAAGAGAATTCGAAGGCCTACAGAACACCCAGGACCTAACCCATGTTTGGGCAGAGCCGGCTTCACGGAGTATTTCAGTGATCCTCTGCCCAAACCTGACTTTTATCAGTGTTATTATTTAATCACCACTTTGCTGGCCTCAGAGAATAAGGACATCCAAGGAACCTTTATTTTGCCTTCTTTAGTGGATGATCCACCTTACAAAAGATTTTATCTTTCGAAGGATTTAATCAGGGCGGCCATCAAAATACATGGAACACACACTCCAACGGAGAAAGAACGGCTAGTCCCAAAGCAGATGAAGCGTGGTGACGTAACTAAGTGGGAAGACATTTCTGCTATAACACCTGAGCTATCTAAGCCATTACGGATATGCATGCAGCATTTCGCTTTCCCAGCTCAGGATCGTTTTACCATGCCCCACAAGAGAATCTGGTTCGGATTATACTTAGCATGTACTGGACCGCAAACAGTTGATCTAGCCAGCTGGATCATTGATCAGCTCTATTTGGCACAGCATAGATGGGAGCGAAAGAAGGTAATCAATGGGTGCTGCGCCCTCACCAGGATCATATATATGTGCTTGGCATACGATTTACCCATAGAGCGTGCCATGACCAGTGCAGAACTGAAAGCATACAAAGGGACCACTAGGAAGGCTAGAAAGTCTAGCAAAGGCAGAGCCGGAAAGCGGATGAGAGGTACTATCCCGTGCCTGCAAGTCCCAGAATCACCCTCGCCACAACCATCTCCAGAGCAGTCACCAACAGCAGCCACTCCCACAGTACAACCTATACGCATAAGGTTATCTAGACCAGTGGTAACGGAGGGCACCACCAGTACTGTTGCACCCCAAGCAGCCACAACCACAGAACCTATCACTACAGCAGCTGAACTTCCCACCACTATCGGTGCGGAATCTTTCTCTTTTCCAATACCGCATTTAGAACCAGGACAAGCAGAGCCACTGGACCAAACCTTTGATTTTGAGATGCCCGATGCATTCTCCAATCAGTTCCAGTATTCAGAAGGACACTTGTTTTCTCAAGAATTTGAAAGGCCTAGCTACCCTACCACACCCAGGGATCAGCCACAAGGACAGATCGTGTCCAGCTCTGATGACGAAAGAACAGCAACCGACGACGACGAAGGAGACGACGAAGCTAGCCAGGGAACACAGGAATCTCAAGAGCATGAACAGACAGATGGCCAAGGCCAACAAACAGACACACATGGCGATACTAGCACCCATGAAGACGAAACTTACGAAGCAGTAGCTTACACACTGGCTATCAAGAAGTTGTATAGAACCATGGAAAAAGTTTGGGCACGCAAGCAGCTGACAGAGGAAGAGAGCCAAAAAATAATAGAACAAGAACTTGTCACAGGCGGATTCGAAGACGCATATATCAAGGGATTCAAAGAATGAGTCCAATCAGTAGGCTCCAATGAGGCACTCAGGTACTTGCAACGAAAGCCACTGCCACAGTTTGACCCCCGCAGAGTACGACTACTTTCAAAGCCCGGCGAATACATTCGTGTACCAACCGGAGCACAATCTTCAGAACAAGCCAGGGAGGCACGCCTCATCCCCGACAGTTCGGTGGCAGTTGAAACCATCCTTGTAGATTCCCCACCCCGCGCTCCAGCTGTACAAACCTCAGTAGTCACTGAAGTACCGACCTCACCACCCATCCATCCAGCCTCCCCTCTTCACCCTCCTTCCCCCAGCCCCACATCTTCATTCGCCGGTGGTGTTGCCGAAACCGTCTTTACGACCACTCACCCCACAATTCCCGCGCCCATTAGCCCTACTCTACCCCTTCCCACACCCACCTTTCTATCCAACCCATTCCTTCATCAATCTTTTCCATCTTTCCCCACAACTCCAAGACCCCTCTTCCCATTCCCCCCGCCGTTAACCTTCTCCCCCGTCTCACCTCCCCGACCCACGGTAACCCCTCTTTCCCCTTTCCACCAAACCGCTCCAGCCAACCCCCCTGTAAATTACCCCTCAACCTTTGTAAATCCTGTATTTACACCAGCACGAGCACCCACGATCACACCAATATTCACGGTCACCGCACTAGATACGTCCACGGACATGGACATCTCACCACCCACTGCACCATCACTACCTTCACTCACGGCACAAACATTTTTAGGCACATCACAATTTAGCACCCCGTTAATACTATCACCCATTGTAGATAATGCATTCCGACAGATGTTCATGTGTATGACGCAAGTAAGAGATGAGTTCACATCTCTTGGTGATAATTACCAGCAGCTGCAGAGGACCACCAATGACCTACAGTCGCAGCTTAATTTATTGTCTATTGAGAATGCCTCTCTGAACACTCGCTACCAGGAATTACGCGAGGCATATCACAAATTGGAGCTAGAAAGCGCAGAAAAGACCAAGGAAGCCACTGCTGACTTGGATAATTTATTAAGAGCCCAGACAGTCCGAAATGCAACGCTAACACGAAACATGGGCTTACTAAGAAGACACCTAGCCGCAGCAAAAGAGGAGAACCAGAGACTCCAAGAGCAGAATAGAGAGAATTTGGAAGCGGCATTGGACCATCCAGAACAACCCTTAAGTCCTAGCAGATTCAAGGCAATCCCATCCGAAGCAATGAAGATGTTGCTAGATGACCATGTTCGACTGCTCGAGGACTATGATCGGATGAACGAAGAGCATCAGAAGTTAAAGGAAGATCACAAGCTACTACAGCTGAGAGAACCGGCAACACAACAAGTACAAGTAGCAGCAGAATTACCAGCACCTGTGGACCCTGGAATTTTTGACAAACTCAACGCATTACGGGCCCAGGTAATCACTCTCCAGTCAAGAATTGACGTATATGAAGCACCACCAAGGCCAGATTCACCACCTGAGCTTCCGGCTGAAGAAGAAACGGTCACCATCCCGGTGGAGGAAACATTTGAAGAGGCGTACGAGCCACAGCCCATCCCAGGCGGACAAGTCACGGTTGAAGGCCAGATGACGTATGAACTTCCGACCCCCGCGTGGATGAAGACTATTGAGGAAATTGGAACAACGCACTCAGCTAGAGTCGAGGCCCAGCTACATGCTATGGCCATGATCGAAGAAAGAATTTTGCAATCTCCCTACTTTGCTCAATTGGCCCCACGCAGGTACATATCCGGGCATGAGCTTCAATACAAACCTTACTTCATGCTAATGGCCGAATACCAGCTGGCCATAGAAAAGCGAACTGGCAAGAAGCCATCACATGCAACCCAGTTCGAGCCTGAAGACTTGCCACTGGATGTGCAACAAGGCACTATTTATCAACCAGATTGGCGTACACGTTTTTTACAGGAGTACCCTGAAATGATGAGCACATGGGTTAAGGCACCTTTACATTTAAAATACAACCCATATTGGGGACCCGTGCCACGTCGCCGCTCCTGGACCGCCTTCGCTATCAAAGTACAAAACAATAAGCAGTGCCACGACTGGTTGAACTACCCATATTTCAGGCCACCTACAGGACCACCGACAATTGGCTACATGATGGCAACGATTCGTCACTAGCTCCCTCGCTTGAGATATATGGATGATATGGCAGCGCATATGACTGTCAAGATATTTGACATGATGCAAATGATATTTAAAGTCTTCCGGAGAGTCAAAGCACCACATGTTAATACCCCGGGCTTTGAGCATGGCAACTTGGATCTCGCATATGACATGAGTACGACGCCATCGCTCCGGGTGTGTTATGCCTGGCATTGCAGAGTCAAGTACTTACCGGCGTGCTACAAGCAAACATTCAAAGAAATGTTCACCACCGGTTTCTGGGAATACCACTCTGAAGTGTTCATCAGCAGGCCGACCCACTTATTGCAATTATTTGCCTGTGAACAGTTGGTGTATTCCACGCATTACAGACTCCCACCATCAGATGAACCGCAACCAATCGACTGGGAGAAACTCGAGGCAGACCTAGCCCGAGGCATTCGTATCTCTGAGCACACCCTCGCTCAAGACCTCCTACAGAACTATATCCGGCAGACCTCACAGCAAGGTTCTGTCAGGGACGACAGAAGCGAGAGGGAGGGGGGTGTTGGAAGCAGCCAGAGGCACAGACGCCACGGAAGCATGTAACGACGGAGCAGGGAGCCAGTCGGATCAATTTCTCAAACAAATATGTTTTTTATCACTTTTCAAAACATTCAACAGTGATTTTTATCACTAATTGTAATATATGTAACATAGAAAACCCCATTTTGTAATCCATAGCTCCATTTTGTCCAAGCCGAGGAGTCCTCGAGCTTGAGGAGCTTAGGTAGAATGCGCGTACCAATTTTCGTTATTTTTAGATACCGTTTACCCTTCCAAATAGCATCTAGGACCTATTTTTTAACTATGCCGGTCACTAGATGTGAAACCGGTCAAAACTAGTCTAGAAACTATAAAAAGAGCTAGAGAGCTCATTTTGGAGGTTGGTTCATGTTAGCTTGTTGGAGTAGAGAAGAGCTTAGAGCTATTTTGAGCTTGTAATAGTATTCTTGAGTAATAGAGCTAATTTCTCACCTTCCATTGTGTCTTGCTTGTCTCTTCATTGTGTGTGTGTATGTGTGTGTGCATCTTGATGCTTCTCACCTTCACTCTCACATCATCTCACATTCACGATCTTCATATCACTCCTACCTCTTCCGCGGATTGACATTAAGGAGGTGAAGCTTCTTAACGTGGTTCTCACCATTGTGCTAGAGCAACACCAAATTTGGCGCCGTTGCCGGGGATCGAGTCTAGGACGAATGTGTGATGGTAAGAGTATAGCAAGAAGTGGCGTTGGAAGGTAAAAATTTCGGTTTTTGTTATTGTTTTTACTTAGTTTTTAGTGTTTTTCACCTCCCCCCACACTCCATCTTCATCACCGCATCATCATCTTCATCTCCAAAAAAATCAGAAAATTCACCATATCCACCCATTCTCCTCATTTCCCCTCATTTGTGCATGCGAGAGAGTGAGAGAGAACTTTTGTGCTTGTGTGTACTTTTGTTTTCTTGAAATGAATGAAGCCATGTTTGCAAAAGGTGCAAGAGTTATTGCTGATATAGAGATCTAGCATAAATGAATTGGACATGCAAACTTGCAGAGGCTGAAATTAATGCATTCAAAGGAGATTGTCAATGGACTACCAAATTTCAAGGTTGTAGAGATGGAAAAGGTATGTGTAGCATGTCAATTCGATAAACAATCAAGAGCACGATTTCCGCATGACAAGCATGTTATTGAGAATGTACTAGAAATAGTACATACAGATGTTTGGGGTCCTGCAAAGACCACATCTATGGGTGGTTGCAAGTTTTATGCTACTTTCATTTACATGGAAAGCATGGGTATATTTCATGAAAGAGAAGAGTGAGGTGTCCACTCACTTCTAGAATTTTACGGCTAAGGTGGAAAAGCAGACAAGAAAGTATATTAAGACATTAAGGTATGATGGAGGAGGTGAATACATGAAAAATGAGTTCAACACCTTTCTTAAAATTCATGGAATTCGACATCAGTTTTCATGTAGGTACACACCACAACAGAAGCGCGTTTCTGAATGCAAAAATAGACATTGTAGAAATAACAAGAGCCTTGATGGCTGAGAAGAATATGCCTCATTGTTCTTGGGTAGAAATTGTGCACATTGCTGTATAGATCATAAATAGAATTCTCATTGTTGCTATACATCAAGTTACACCTAAAGAGAAGTTCACAGGTAAAAAGCCAAAGTTATTACATATGAAGCTTTTTGGCTGTATCACATATGTACATCTTCTAGATGAGTTGAGGATGAAACTTGATCCAAAAGCAGAGAAATGTATCTTCATTGGATACTCCCTTGAGCAAAAGGGATATAAATGTTATAACCCACTCACCCGATAGGTGAAGGTAAGAAAAGATGTGGTATTTGATGAAATATCAAGCTTTTATGCAGATGCCAAAGAAGGCTTGAATCTTGAACCAAATGACAAAGAAAATGTTGAAAAATCAAGTGTAAAATCTCAAGTTTTGAGTGGACCAGATGCATCACCAAGAAATAGTTCCAACTCAAATCCATGGAGTGGAAGATTGCATTAAAATTTCAATCCAACAAATTCATCGAATACATCCAAAAAAGGTAAAGAAAAGCTTTTTGCTGGTAGTAAAACATCTATAGGTTTTCAAGACATAGCATAGACATATGGCATTGATGATGAGGAAACATTTAGACCTGTAGCTAAAATGTGTATTGTCAGAGCACTTGTTGCAGTAGCGACAACAAAAGGATGGACTTTGCATTAGACGGATGTGAAGAATGCTTTCCTACATGGTGAATTACAGGACGAAGTATATATGGACAAGCCACAAGGATACAAAGATTCAAAACACCCAGAATATGTTTGCAGGTTGCAAAAGGCTTTGTATGGACTTAAACAAGCCCCTCGTGCTTGGCATGCAAGGATTGCTGATTATTTGACCACCATTGGATTTTTTATGTGTGATGTGGACTATTCATTATATGCAAGGAAGTGTGCTGATGGCATCACAATTATGGCTATTTATGTTGATGACTTGATTGTAGGAGGTGACAATGAAGCAAGCATTAAAGAGGTAAAGAAACTCCTTATGCAAGAATTTGACATGAAAGATCTTGGTGTCTTGTGCTATTTCTTGGGCATTGAATTTATACATACAAAAATAGGTATATGGATGTCGCGAAGGCAATATGCCTTATGTCTGATTGTAAGCCAATTTCTATGCCATTAGATCAGAATTTGAAGTTGGATACTACATCAGGTGAAGCACTGGAAAATGCTACTGTGTATAGGAAAGTTGAGGGAAGTTTGATATATCTCAAAATTAGAAGGCCTGATCTAAGCTACACTATTGGAATTCAAAGTCAATTTATGCAGGTTCCCAGGAAGCCACATTTAGATGCTTTGAGGTGCACTCTACGTTATGTGAGTGCTACTTTGGATTATGCATTGTTTTATGAAGTTGGTGTAGATTTGCAGGTTCAAGGATACAACCATGCAGATTGGGCTGCTAGCATTCCAAATAAAAGATCTATTAGTGAGTTTCTATTCTCACTTGGGAATGCAGCTATGCCATGGAGCAGTAAGAAGCAACCCACTCTTGCTTTGTCAAGTACATAGGTTGAGTATAGAAGTGCTTCAATGGAAGCATGTGAGGCATCATGGCTAGAGATGCTACTTGCAGATTTACGTGTGGAAGTGCAAAAGCCTATCATTATCTATTGTGATAATCTTAGCAGCATAAAACTAGCACGAAACCCTATTTTTCATGCTAGGAGAAAGCATATCGAGGTACATTATCACTTCATCAGAGAGAAGGTATTAGCAGGTGATAATGATCTTGTTTATATGAGAACAGATGAGCAGGTTGCTGATATTTTCACTAAAGCACCTAGAGTAGAGAAGCTGAAGAAGTTTGGGAAGATGCTTGGATTAGAGGATATGATGTTGAGCTTGAGGGGGATTGTTGAGATATCAAGCTCAACATGTGATGATGCATGATGACACATATCACTTTTCATTTATCTGACATGTTTAGTGGTCAGTCGTGCCGATATATGTTAGGGATACTTCATTGAGCTTTACTAGATTTATCTGTCGAGAGTGATGACACATTTTTTTCTTGCCAGCTTACTCATTCAAGGACATTAAGATTTTCCTTATGTACTGTTCTTTATATATTGCACTTTTTGTATTGTTGTTTCTAGTTCATTCTTGTACATTCCTTTTATGTAATAGAAGAAGAAGAAGAAGAAGAAGAAGAAGAAGAAGAAGAAGAAGAAGAAGAAGAAGAAGAAGAAGAAGATCATTCTTCCTTGCCTCAATGTGTGTGCGTGCTCCTCTTTGATTATGAGAGTGTGTGTGTTTGTGCTCTCTTCCTTATCTTCTTCCTCATGACACCACTCACACAAGACTAGACATATCATATAGTGTGGGAGTGCTTAATCAGTTCATGCACTCACTTAGAATGCCACACATAGATACTGCAAAGAGAGTACTCAAGTACCTCAAAGGGAAACTTAATGAAGGTATCAATTATCCTTACTCTTCAAATTTGGATATCAAAACCTATTCAGATGTTGATTGTGCAAGAGCAAAGGATGATAGAAGAAGTACCTTTGAATACTTACCATTTGCAAGTTCAAAACTGGTGTCATGGATTTCCAAGAAGTAACCAACATTTGCTTTATCTTCAACTGAAGCAAAATGTAGAGGTCTAACTATTGCAACTCAAAAAGCAATATGGCTCAAGGAGTTGAACTCAGATATGGGACCTGTAAGAACAAACGTGACTTACTTGGAGATAATGTAAGTTCCATGCATCTAGGTGCAAATCAAATTTTTCATGCAAGGACAAAGCACATAGAAGTACATTACCGATTTGTAAGAGAAGGAGATTGACATTCCATTATTCAACCTATTAGAAAATGAAGACTCAAGCATAGTTTAGCTTGAGGGGGGGCTGTTGGGACACCAAGCTTGCATTATGTTTGAGGTGGATATGTTGTTCATCAAATCCATCATTTGGATGGTAGGGCACCATCTACTCATATATGTACCTTGAAGAATAGCACTTATGTGCACATTATTTCTTTGTATTAATTGGTTGATCACTTATGATCACTTCTTGTAATGTTCAAGGTATTTAACTTTGTAAAAGGAAAGAGTAAAAGACCTAAAATCCACGAGTTAGAAGTGGTTGAGAATGATTCTAAATCAATCAATCAAGAAGTAGATATGACTCCAACTTTCTCTTTTCCTAGATTGTAGGAAAAGTTCCAAATCAATCTAAACTACCAAATCCACCTAATTTTGAATTCAAATTCATAAAGAAAAGGCATGGCCATATCCTCAAGAATCTATATAAAGACTCCAAAACATTTTTATATTAAGTAGAGTGTTGATTTGAAGCAATACATATGCTCTTTGATCATTACTTGGTGCCACTTCTATTCTCTACTCTAGTTTCCTCAGACTCAAGCAACTTTAGAGGTTTTTTTCTCTCTTTACATTACTCTAAATCAAGTATTTAAGCATTCATTCGTAAGATATAACTATCTAGTTTATGTGTACAAATTTGCAAGTCATTTGATTTTGTAATTTTAGAGAAATCAAAGTTTTACAACCTCGGGGTCATTGTCTGCACATCCTTGAAAAATCGGGATGACATCCAATCAGTGTTATTGGTTGATATAAATTAGGGCTTTTATGCATTTTAGCAAGCTAACAAAAATCTTGAAAGAGCTATCATGCCCACTACCCCATCGACAACCTTAGATGACCTTAGTCTGTGTTTCAATGAAATCCAAGGAGACTACTACCTTACAATACTAGTCTTGAAGAATATGACCAGGACTATGAGAAACATTATTATGGATATGAAAGTTACAAGAACTCATATGGACCTGAATATGCTAGCTTTATGTACATAGCTCCAAGGGCCCTAGTTCTAAACAGACCCAAAGCAAGACCCGCTGCACCGAGGGGACCATGTTATAGGTGTGGTGGAGACCATTTTATTAGGGAGTGTACACTGCCATACCACCCACCGCTCCCACGTGTCTGGGAAGGATACTGTAATGAGTGTGGCAAGGAACATTTGTTTGGAGATTTCCCTAAGAACCCTAACAAAGTCTCATCCACTACACAAATCAATGTAATCGAGGTGATAGAATACTTAGGGAGCGACAAGGAATACACTGTTCCTCTGAAAGCCATTACTAGGGCAAAAACAAAGGAGATCTTGGAAGAGATGTAACAAATGGGCCCAAGGTAGAGGAAGATCTAGGGTCTTCACTTCAAATTGTAGAAGACTCTCAGGAGCCCAAAGACACTTCAAAAAAAAAAAACAAGTAGATAAAAAAAGAGTTGAAGAGAAGGAAAAGACACTAAAGGAGAAAATGGAATTTCCACTGAGGAAGACAAAATCAAGGTTATCTTAGAATTATCAAGACCCAAGAATGCAAAAGAAGTACAAGAATTTATGGGTCATTGTGGATACTATTGTCGATTTATCCACATGTATGCCATAATTGCAAATCAATTTTATGGGCTATTAACTCAATTCATTTGGATAGAAGAGTGTGAGAGGGCTTTCAATGAGTTGAAGGAGAGATTGAGTTTAGCACACATATTGAAAGTGCCTAACTAGAACAAATCATTCCATACTCATATGGATGCATCCAACTTTGCCATAGGATGTATCTTAGCACAACCTAATGAGGAAGGAAAGCTAGATCACCCAATAGCCTATGCTAATAGATAGCTGAATCAAGCAAAAAGCAATTACAACACTACCAAATGAGAAGGCTTAGGAATGGTCTATGCTGTAAAAAAATTTAGACATTAATTGCTAGCTAATAAATGTAAGTTCTTTATTGATCACCAAGCCCTATTGTACTTGCTCAATAAATCGTGTAACATTGGAAGGCTAGTAAGATGGTTTCCACTATTGATGGAATTTGATTTTTCAAGTAGTAGTCAAGAAGGTCAATACACATGTAAGAGCTGATCATTTGTCTAGGATGATGCATGGAGAGCCACCGATAGGAGTAGTTGACGAGCTACCAAACACTTATTTATTCAGTCTAGAAGTATGTCCCAAATGGTAAGAAAAATTGATCCCTATGCTCACGCATGGACCGCACCATAGGATCAATACAAAACATAGTAAGGAGTTATGGCAAACAAGAAACCTCCACATTGTGGCAAGAAGTTTATACTTCAAAGACTCTAATGGAATAATCCTAAGATGTGTGGAAGATGAGGAGTGAAATGGTTTACTCAAACAAGCCCACAAGAACAAGTGGAGAACACATACGGGCATTAGTGGAACAACCCAAGAACTGAAAAATTAGGAGTGTATTGGTTGGACATGCAGAAGGATGTGCATGAACACATAACCAATTGCCAAGTGTGTCGGGAGAATACCCCTAATGAACATTCATCTTTATGTTACTCTATGATATCTCCTCAATGGAGTAAACCACTAGTCAATTTTTTGAAATCATATACTTACCCCGAAGGAGCAAGCATCACTAGGAAACGAGCACTAGAAGAACAAAGCAAGGATTATGTGATTGTGGGAAAACAATTGTTTAAACGTGGGAAGGATAATCAATTACGTCTATGTGTGCACGAGGGAGAATACCTTCCTATACTTGAAATTGCACATGAAAGAGAAACAAGAGATCATTTTTCAGCAACCAAGACTGTAAAAATGATTCTCTCTGTAGGCTTATGGTGGCCTACCCTACACATGGATTCCAAAACATATATATAAAGCTGAGATGCATGCCAACATACCAAGTACCCAATATGATGAGATGACATGCCCTTAAGACCTATGGTTAGCGCAAGAGCTTTCTCAAGATGGGGAACTGACTTTATTGGATCAATCAGTCCCCCAACAAAAGGACATCATGCTGAATAGATTATGGTGGCTACATACTATTTAAATAAATGGGTAGAAGCAAAAGCCATAAGGAAAAATGATGCAGCCACTACTACAAAGTTCTTATTCGAAAACGTATTCACTAGATTTGGACTACCTATTGAGATTGTAAGTGATAGAGGTATGCACTTCATTAATGAGGCCATTGAGTTACCCACGAATGCATTTCTAGCGATTCATAAAAAATCAGCACCCTATCACCCACAAGCTAATGGACAAGCTGAGAGTTCAAACAGGGTGTTATGTACGGTTCTAACCAAGATAGTCAACAATGGAAGAACAAATTGGGGCAAAAAATTGCATCATGCAATATGGGCTTTCTGAGTAGCATATAAAAAGGGCTATCGAAATAGCAACTTTTAATCTAATCCATGGAAAAAATGCAATACTACCAATTGATTTCTTGGTTCCTACTCTATGAGTAGTCGAGTATGAGTGGACTGGACATGAACTATCAAAATAATTGGACCAGATGGAGAAATTGCACAAGACTAGATTACAAGTTGTAGCTAGCATCTATGCTACAAAGAGAAGGAAAAAGGCTTATTACAATTCTTACATCAAGGATAAAGGCCTTAAAGTGGGAGATTTAGTATAGGTCGTTGAAACAACATGCAAAGAAATTACAATAGTGAGGATATGGAACCTTGCGTATAAATAGAATCTCCACAAGTGGAGCCATCAAGCTCGCCACTCTTAATGGAGACATCCTACCCAACTACATAAGTGGATGTAGAGTTAAAAAATATATGGAGCCCTTAACTGAAAAAATGTTAGTGAGACTATTAGGAGCACAAAATAGAAAGAAGGAGGAGGAGGAAAGAATATGGGAAGAATCCAGATTAGAAGCCTTAGAGCAAATAAGGAAAAAGAAAGAATGTATACAAGAATGTGATGAAAGGTACTTGCAAGGAGGAGAGCCTATCCTCATGGCAAACTATCAGACCAACCAAGTAAAAACCTTAGGAAAATAATACGACAACCTTAAGAGTACCAATTGGTGGATTCATTAATTGACATAGGAGCAGATCCAAACAGTATACACACTTCCTTGGTTGAGAAGCTAAAGGCACAACTCATTCCTACCAAGGAGTGTGTGCACATGTGCATAGACATAGAGGACAACCTAGATGATGATCTAGAGCTCTCAAAGATCTATAAAGATTTTGATGATTCTACAAGTTTCATGTCCAAACCATCCACCTCCATTGAAGAATTGGTAGAGAAGATAGCTCAAAAGCTAGGAGTCTCGGGCAAACACACACCTAGAATGGTCTCAGTGAAACGATGTTATACATGTGGAGGAGACCACATGGATAATGTTTGCCCAATCATGGCTCAACCCCAAGGAAACCCTAGCGGCCAATATGGCATGATAGAGAGAAAATACATGAACCACATGGCTCAATATTGTACAATAGGCAGGCCATTAGACAAACTTATCAACAACCTTACCAATAGGGTAGGTATCAGAACCAATACCAATATCCATATTATAGGCCACAACAACAATATCAATCTCAATACCAACAACAATATCAAGCTCCATATAGGCTGCAACCAGTCCTAGGAAACCAACTGCCACCTCCTACCAATGTGATTTTAATCAAGTATGCAATGGCAGAGGAGAACCCTAATAGGGCATTGGTGTCGATGACCTCTTTGATCTCAAAAAATGACCCTCATGCTTAGAATTCTGACTACACCCATAAAGATAGTCTACAAGCTTATTACACAGAGTCACCTAAGCATAGTGAGACTTACCCATAGCAATATGAGGCACTACCTATGGAACCAAATCAGGATCCAAAATACTCCAATGTCATGTATATGAATCCTAACCCCAGGCCCCAATCAAGAAAAATGAGACCACAAGCCCCTAGAGGACCATGTCTTAGATCTCAAAGTGACCATTTCATTCATGAATGTCCCCACCCACTTGCTCCGAGACAAGGACATACCATCACAATACAAGCCTTTTGTCCTGAGTGTGGCAAAGAACGTCTCTCCAAAGATTGTCCAAGGAACCCCTCTCGTGAGCCCTAGCTTACACCCATTAATGTGGTAGGCTTAGTGGTGGATTCAAGTTCAAGTAGCATTTACATGGATCCTATGCAGGCAATCACTAGGGCACAAGCCGTAAAACAATCTAAACCAGTTGAACAATAAGAGTCAAGTGAATCAGGAGAGCCTAGTAAAAGCAAAACAAGAACATAGTTATCCAAATTAGAAGAAAGCATGAGAGATGCAAAAAAAAAATTGCAGACATTGCATCTCAAAACCCCTCGCATGCCGTAACTCCATCCACTTCACTTCATCCCCTCCCCCCCACCACCACTCATTATGAATAGACTGCAATCAGGGCATGTTTTCGCAGATCCAACCCTAAAAGGCTTGGACATGATGTTCAAGGCCTACCATACTCATCTTCAAAAAGGGCCAACACTTGCAAACCTAGACAAGAGTTACCCTAGAGCAGATTTAGAGATTGAATGGACAAACATTTTCATGAAAATGGTAGGACTAGCTCAGGCTATGCTCGCCAATCAATTGTTCAATCAAACAAATTCTATCAAATCAAGTTTGCATTTCCAAGGCTTACTAGAAAGATTAGAGTAATTGGTAAACAAGTCACAGGTTTCCTTACCTCCACAGGCTCAACCAATTTTTGAAAGAGAAAGCTCACCACCAATGAAATTTTATGTTCCTGATTCCATGGATGTTGGAACACCTCTTTCAATTGAATAGTACTCTCAAGAGTTCTTGTGGAAAATACAAGAAGAGAAATGGGCCAAGGAGAAGGGTAATCCCCATCCTATTCTTGAAATTGATGGTCTTCATGATCGATTTCCCCTGGACATTTCATCTATTTATGGAAACCAAGCAGAGCAACAAGAAGATGAAAGATTAGATTTTGAATCTAATTCTTTACAAGAGTTTCCACAATTCACAAGCCTATGGGAATCTGAATCTCTTTAGATTAGAGCTCCCACAATATTGATAAGAAATGAAGACTCGGTGGTTCCAAGAAATATTGAATTCATGAAGAACACTATGGTGTAGTGTCATCTCACCTTATAAGAGCTTCTCAAAGTAAAACTCGAGCTATGGAAACATGTGGCGAATAAGGTTCCAGAACTTGGTTCCAATATGTCAAAAGCAAGCTCTAAGTTGAAAGTCCTAGAGATACCTTTAAACAAAATAGGAGACATGAGTGAAGGTGAAGAAGGTAATACTTATCTTCCAATCACCTACCAAGGTTACACAACCAAAGCTATCTTAGATTTAGGTGTTGGTGTTGCGATTGCGACCACCTCTTTGTAGAAGCGATGGGGAAGACCCACATTAAGACCAACTAGAATGAAGCTTCAAATGGATGACGACCATATTAAAAGACCTAAAGGATTGCTAGAAGTGATAACTCTAACCACTTGTGGTGTAGAGTTTGAACACACCTTTGCTATATGTGACTTTGGCAAAAGTAAGGTCTATGAAATGATCCTAGGAAGACCGTTCCTACAACAACTGCAAATAGTACAAGATTGGGGAACCAATTCCTTGTACTTATAGCACTTAGGGGGTCACAACCAAGGTCAATATGAAGGATTATAACTTCAGAGATGTGCCACCCCTATAGTGGAATCCTATCCACAAGGGTGCAAGAAGATTCAACTCTATGCATTCTGTAAGTTCTTCTAATCCATCCTAGATGCATGAAGATACTCACTTTGAAGTATTTTGACGGTGATGCACCACAGTGCACTTTCCTTCTCGAGAGCTCCATGATGATATTCGTGGAGTAGAAAACTGTGCTCCAAGTGCCGCACATGGTACTCTACACAAAGGTTACAAAATACACAGAAAAACACAGTACACAAGTAGCATGAACACATAATTCTTAGGTGTTACAAATGCATTCAAACTTACAATTTGTGGTTGACCAGGCCACTATATGTTTTATTAAAGAACATATACAAAGAAGTGTCTGGTGGCTAGTTGGCCTTTCACATGGACACTAACAATAACAATCTCCCACTAAAGGCCAATATGGCTAAAGTAAATATGGGAGAAAAATAAAGAATGATAAACAATACCTGAGTGTAAGTATACAAACTATACCTCCCAGCTGATGGGCATGTTACATAGTATACAAGTGATTGTGTAAGATCATGAATCAAGTAACCCCCATCAAGTGACAACAGTGCCGAAAGCTATCCTATGCTAGAGCTTTAGTCAAAGCATCTGCAACATTATCTCAAGTGTGAACCTTCTCAAGAATAATGCCCTCAGTGGCTAAGCAATCTCTAATGAAGTGATACCTCACCTCAATGTGCTTGGTCTTTGCATGATAGATCGGATTCTTAGCCAAAGCAATGGCACTCTGACTATCACTGAGCAGACGAGGTACATGCTGAGGTAAACCCATATCACAAGCAAGAAGAGAAAGCCAAAATACTTCCTTACATGCCTCACTTGCTGCAACATACTCTACTTATATGGTTGAAACACTTGTACATTCTTGAAGACGAGATCTCCAAGAGATAACACCTCCAACAAAATGAAAAATGTACCCTGATGTAGACTTACGATTGTCTACACAACCAACATAGTTAGAATCTGTGTAACTACTAATGGATGCTTTCCCTCTACCTAAGCATAGACACTTGTCCTTAGTGCCACTCACATATCTCACAATCATCTTTATTGCTTCCCAATGTTTCTTGCTAGGATTAGACATATATCTGCTCACAACTCCCACTGCAAATGCAATGTCTGGTCTCGTAGTTACCATAGCATACATGAGACTACCAATAACATACTTTGGTCATGAATCCCTTTTCCTCATCTGATTTGGGGCAATCTTCCTTGCTCGATTTCACATATGTGAGTAAAGGTGTACTCAATGCCTTTCCACCTTGCATATCTAACCTGTGATGTACTTTGGATATGTAATCACTTTGAGACAAGTATATGCATCTCTTACTCCTATCACGAGTAATGCACATGGCAAGAATATGTTTGGCATCCCCCAAATTCTTTATATCAGAAGTCTGACTCAACTTCTTTTTTAGAATTGACAAGTCATAAGAGGACTTCCTAGCAATCAACATATCATCGACATAAAGTATCAAGCATATCAAACTTCCATCCAAGCATCTCTTTATGTGGAGACAATGATTCTCATTGCTTCAGGAATAGCCTTGAGACTTCATAAAAGCATCAAACTTTTGGTACCATTATCTAGAGGACTCTTTAAGTCCATACAAGCTCTTCTTGAGCTTACAAACTAGACTTTCCTTGCCAAGAACTAAATTATTAACCCTCCGGTTGTTTTATATAGATCTCATCTCTAAGATCTCCATGCAAGAAAGCAATTTTCACATCCATTTGGACTAGCTCTAAGTCCTCCATTGCAATGAATCTAAGCAACATATGTAGGGTAGTCATCTTGACCATTGGAGAGAAGATTTCCTCAAAATCAACACCATGTTGTTGCCTAAAACCCTTTGCAATAAGTCGTGCTTTACACTTTGGAGAAGCACTATTTCATGTGAATTTCAGCTTATATACCCATGTACATGGTAAACCTTTCCTACCCTTTGGCAAAGGTATTAAATCCCAAGTACCATTCTTGTGAATAGAATCCAACTCACTCTTCATGGAACACTCCCACTTGACATGATCCTCTGTCTGCATAGCCTCTTTGTAGTAAGAAGGTTCACTGGCATCTGCTAGCATAACAAAATCTAAACTTGGAACATATCTATCAAATGGATGTGAGACACGTGTAGAGCGTCTCAATGGTTGCTGAATAGGAACATTTGTAGACTAATCTGATCGAACATGCTCTTGAACATCCCTATGTGCAGCATTTTTTTGCATGTTAACTGGAGGACTAGTATCCTCAAACACCACTCTTCGCACTTCAACCTCCTTAATGGGTTGTTTATGCATCTTAGTGTTGCATTCTAAACCCAAGGGAAAATGCCTTACACACACTTATATTTTGCCCAACTTTCTTGCACTATGTCACCTTCTTTTTGCTCTAAGTCCATAATTGTCCTCGAATCTATTCTCCTTTGGTATCCCTAGCAAGATCGCCAAAATGATCAGTCCTATACCCGAGAAAAAGATGCGTATGGATGCATATTTTGTTGCTCAAATTCCTCAAAATCTACAATTTATGCTCCAATATACTCATGAGCATAAGGAAGGGAAATACCTCATGCGTACGTAGAATGGACCTAGGCTTTACTGGTTGCTTCCGAGGCTCCCCCCCCCCCCCCACTCTCCTATTCTCGTTCTCCTACTTTCTCTTTCTCTTTCACTTCCTTCTCCTCTAATTTCCCTTATCCTTCCTTACTCTCTCTTCTCCCTTCCTTATAACTCCTCTTCCCTATCTTCTAGCTCCTCTTTCTCACTCACTCTCCCCCTCCCTCTTACTTTCGTACTTCCTTTCTCCCACTCTAACTTACTTTCCCCCTCTCATGTTCTCCCTCTTTTTCTCTTTCTCTTTCAATCTCACTCCCTCTCTATCCCACTTCCCCTCTTTTTCTTCTTTCCTTGCACTTGCTTCACACACTCTCATGTACTTGAGGATTCCAACTTATCCTATCACCTATGATCGTGCCCTTATTCTAAGCATAGGTGGTCTTGCAGTTCCCTACTCTACACATCGGAGATGGGCATCAACCATGAAGGATGCAATGCATCCTCGTCAATAATGGGTACTACCAAGCCCCTCGGGGTACTCATGGGTAATTTATGCAAGCACTCGTGCTGAAGCATATTGAAATGTATCCTTCGAGCATTCACATAGTCCTATACCTTTTATGCGTATGAATTCAAGTATTTGCCCGATCCCCTATTTCGTCATCCAATGCACACACATTGCCACCTTAACATTGAGAAATAGTCACATGTGGTCTTCCTCGCTCACACTTCTACTGGCGTTTTCAGAACAAATTCACACACCTTGCGCATGCATAACGCCAATTGTACACTCATGGACAGCCGCTCACGCATGATGAAGCCAATACGCAGGCACAACTTCAATCCTGATGGATATGTAAATGGAAACCACAACCAAAAATGCAAGTAATGGTTTAGCATAAAGCGGATGAGGAACTGTTAGCCAATCAATGTTAATGTTACTCCGAGACCTTCCTCAATCATCAACAAATTTCATGACACTTGCAGAAGCGAGCCACATTCCATACCTATGAGGAGTGTTTCTGGCATATTTTCAGTAAGGGACTGTATCACCCATCAGGCCTCTTTCAACAGGAGTTCGTAGCTTTCCTTCTTCAACAGAGACGAGTGGACTTCCCTACTCCCGGTAGGCATTCATCAAGCAGCTCCCTTTGTTTGTATAGAAGCACCTCGAACTCTTGCGTGATCTAAGAGAGGTCACTTCCTCATGATCAACTATCCCTTCTTCTGCCCCATGTGGTAGGAGTTGGAGTTGAGGGTGACACACGTAGTGCAACAGGTCTCCAGACTTTTCTTTCTTCCGTCCTCCTCTTTAGCCTTCTCCTTCCTCAACACTTGCACGCAGAGGGAACGAATAATAGACCGCCTGCTGCCGCCCCCCTTCAAAGTCGATCCTCTCCCAGCAGAGCCCCCGTGCGTACATAATTGAGCAGCTCTCCCGATAACTCCTTCTCGTGTGTAGTACTCCGCATACCCCTGCCTCAATCACCAAATGCCCTCCACCTTGTGTACCTGCACGGACAAAAAATGAAAATCCAAGTAAAATTCAATTATAAAACTAAAGAGGGTCATAAGGGAGATAGGAATCAAAAAATAATTGTGTAACTAGTAGAACTAAGGCCAACGAATCCTTTCAAGAATCAAGATGTAAGTCCCCTGCTATAAGAACAATCTTTCATACATCTCACTAGTACAACTTTTACTTGCAACTGTCCATATCGATCCATATCCAAGGAATCAAATACTGATCCAATGGAAAGTAAAGCCCATGGTGGCAGCTTATGAAAAGGGTTCGTGCAAGAATGCCAACATGCTCTCCAAAATCCTTAATAACAACAAGCAAGGTGAGCTATAACCGATCAATCAATCCTATATAAGTAAGCATTGACTGATACCACATATCTTTCTCTTTCAAATACCTAAAATCAGCCCTCTTCCCATGCAAAATACCTACAATCAAGCATCTATTCCACACAACGGAGATATGTTAGTGCAGAAGAAGTAACAATAAATATGGTTAACACTTAGACTCATTGAAAATGACATCGGTACTTCTGATCACTGACCATGTTTCAAGATCCCATAAGCGATATCCAAATTTTCCTTCTCGACCATATCCAAGAAAAATGCATTTCTTTGACTTATGGTCCAACTTTTGTCTAAGATTCTTGGGTATGTGAACATATGCTTCACACCCAAAAACTCGAAGATGATCATAATCATTAGGGAAAAAAATGAACCCTGCATGGGCCTTTTGGATTAAGGAGTGATTAGTGATGGACCAATGAGAGGAGGGTGGTGGACACAGTCTATAGCCTATAAATCACTAGGCTGAAGGGGGATGAGGGGACAGGATTCCCCTATGTTCAGGTTTTGCCTCTAGAGAGAGAAAGGAATCTCGTAACTTACCTGGGCCCAAAAATTCAAAATTTTCAAAAAGTTATAAAACTCATCATAACACCATTTAATGGTCCCCCAACCACTTTTTAGGATCAAAAGTGCTATTTTTGGGTTCTAAATCAAAATCCGTGCATGAACTGAAGTGAAAAAAGTGACTTTTTCAAAAATAACTCAAAATGCAACTTTCTCCCTCCAAAACCTCCCATTTTCATACCCAGGTCCCAAAAAGTCATCTCTTTCCACTACTTTCT
This sequence comes from Ceratopteris richardii, assembly GCA_020310875.1. Lineage (NCBI taxonomy): Eukaryota > Viridiplantae > Streptophyta > Polypodiopsida > Polypodiales > Pteridaceae > Ceratopteris > Ceratopteris richardii. The sequence continues at coordinate 141,911,756 of CM035418.1, read as the reverse complement.
CTCCCTAGCACACCATTGCAGCTCCTGCATCTCCATTTCTTTCTCTATGCATCATCTTCTTTGAATTCCTACTGTCATTTCCATAGCCTGATCTCCAATGGAGAAACCTAAATCTCATAGACGTCCAAAAGATGAGGTTATCGCGATAAAATGTCACAATATCAAGGCTCCAGAAGGATTTTGGTTAGGACAGGAGTTCTGCAAAGGTGCATGGGTGTACATGCAACCCTCTGGTGTTGGTCCTCACCGTGTGAGAGATCGTGGAAACTTGGATCTTCATTGGAAAGGGAAGTTACTAGGCTTCAAAAAGCTCAAACATGGTGAAACTGTTGCCATTGTACAACATGTGTTCACAATGTCAACCATGAAATTGGAAAACTCAAACAAAATGAGATATCCTATCAACTGTAAGTATTACTCATTGACTTTTGTCCAAATTTCAGAATATACCTAGCTAAGTTGTGTATTTTTTTGTTGTAGACATATTTCCTTCTACCTTGGTGGAAGAACAACCACTTCATAGTCTTACAGGTACTTTCCAAGCATTGCATGCAGATGTTGGGTCGATAGTCTTTCCACAAGCCCGTCCTGCTCAGCTATTATGTGAGAGAGTTTTCTTTTACACACATACATATGTTGTACCCTCTTCATCAAATGATTTTGGCAAGTTAGAGATGATTAAGGTAGATTCTCTCTTAAAGCTTGAGTGGCCGCAACCTGATGTATGGACATTAACATCTTTGAAGCATAAGATGGTGATGGACATACAAAACTCTTTGAAATTTACAAGAGTTTCAAGATCTATAGGATTACATTGGTGTGTTCCTGTTCATTGTTTTGTACATTTATTTCAGATATTCACAATTCTAGAGACGTCAACAATGTTCATGTTAAAAGATATCACGTATGAGCAGGTAGAGTGTTTGCTAGGTGAAAAATGGGGACTTGTAGAAGGATGCACCAAAGGGGATAGATACATTTGTAAAATTGGTGCAAGAGGCATAGGATTTCGATACTTGAAACATCGTACTTCATTGTACATTAGATTCTATTATGATCGTTGGATGTGTAAACTTGGTGAATGGATACCATTACAAAGTTCTGAGGGTGTTTTAATTTCATTTGAAATTAAGATAAATCTACCCAACAATGAAATGGAAGTTATTTCAGTAAATCATCATTGGACTCTTGCCAACGTGAGAGAACATCTAGTAATCATGGGATTTGAGGATCTGGATCAATCAAAGTTCAGAATACAAGGGCATAAGGTAAGTAGCATATGGTATTTCTTCTTTTGTTTATACAAATTCTTACACTCAAATATGTTCATTTAAAGTTTTCTATTTGTCTGCAGATTGGTAAGAGGTTGGAGGATAAAATTAAAGTCCTCCTTGAATGGAGTGTGGATGGAACTCAACTTTCATTGTCATAGCTCAAGGACTATTTGAGTGCTACAGTGTACACACACCTATGTTCCATTTATAATCCTACATCTGCAACAATGTATTTAACATGCAAGACATGTAGCATGTAAAATTTTTTGATCTCAATATGATGTACAATTTGCCAAATCTTTGGTTTTTCCAATGGCAATTTATTATAATTTTAAAGTTCTGAGAATTTTTTTTTTCTATTGTGTTGTCGTGTATCTTATTCTAGTTAATGATTCTGTTCAATCTTTTTATGAGCAAAAGTTTTTTTTCTGAGAGTTCTGTGCATGATTGTTTTATTTGAAGGTATCAGTTTTAGTTTTAAAATGGGTCCCACTCACTTTAAAATTTTGAAACTACTATAAAAGCAACACTTATTCTCTCATTTCTCACTTTTGCAACCAAGAAGAGCTACAATCACTAGCAGAGTACGCACACAAGCTAGCATCACGCGCAATGGCTGCCGCATCCTCCAGTACCCTGCAACTCAAACGTCCACGTGAACTCTTCAATGAGTTCTTGGAATCAACTGAGTTCAAAGGTCAGAACCACTTGTATGACCTACTGTCTAGGGTCCCTGATCTAGACAAAACAATTCAACTGAACTCTGATGTGCTCAAGGAAATCATAGAGTTCCTTGAGTACTACATCTTGCGTTTTTCTATAGAAATACCGCCTTATGAGGGTAAATGGGTTCCATGTGACCTTCTACTCTACATACATAGAGGCGATGAAGCCTTCATGAAGCGCCTTAAGCGCTTCATGGCAATTGCGGAAACTGTTGGGCACTTACTAGATGACTCTGTGCCATTAGTAAAAAAACTTAACAAAAAGAAGAGGATGGGTACAAAGTACCTATCCTACACTGCAACAACATATTTTATTATTAATGAGGAGCCGGAACCTACACCTGTTGAGCTCCCCAACCTTGCCACTGGGGGTTTTGTTAAGGAGAAGAATGAGCCTCAACCAGAGGCCATAAATTTTTCCAAAGAAAGCATTACAATCCACCAAGAATTCCCTGGTGGTGTTGAGGATAAACTACATGTGCAATCAAGCATGGAGGAGGCCCCCCCTTCAAATCTCAACCCCTCTGAGCCCACATTACCAGAGGTGGAACTTGAATATCTCTCCTGCATCGTTGTGGATGGAGAGGAATTTATTCTACTCCATGACATTGAGAAGGCATTCGGTCTACGTCTAGATGAATGCTTGAGTATTTTCTCCACAATGTCAGATGTTCCACTTGACAACACATCTGACATACTTGAAAAGAAGTCCATCCCACTTGGGGATTCTGTGGCAGACACCATATCAATGGTGTGTGCTGATATTTTAAATGATGACAACAATTCTACTACAGAGGAGGAGTTCAGTGCAGCACAGGAGAGGATACTGAAGCAAAAAATTCCTACATCCCATGTAGGAGAGCAGAGTGGCATGGCCCACTCTAGCATTGATCTTGATGCCCCTGGAAGAGGGGAGGAAGAAGACAAGCTTCATGATGTAAGTGGTAATTGAATTAAATAAATCGATAATTTTAAGTTAACATTGTAAGAGCTTGAATTCTCATTTGTTCTTAACAGGAAGCAATTGAGCTCGACAAGTTCGCAGCAAGGTCTGGTGGGGATCGAGCTTCTCGTGGGAGTGGTGCATCCTTGGCAAACTACATCGGAAAGTTGCCAAAGGATGATTTTGTTATCATACACAAAGACTACAGTCCCGATGGGCACTTCATCACTTGGTGCTTGAAGGCCCTTAGCAAGATTTTGTGTTTATGTACAATTACCCAAGGCACTAATTGTGTCATTTTGGTTAGGAAATCCTTAGTTGTAACTACTTTAGGACTTAATTTTAGAGGGAAAGTATTAGGGCAAATAGGTATCGCCATGAGTCTTGGAATGCAAGACCCCCATGTAATATCAAGATCTGTATTGACTTACCAGCTGCCTCAATCTCTCCAAAGGAGAAGGAAAGTTGTGGAGAAATTGAAGGCAGCTGAGAAATGATGTAATGTCTTGATAATACAAGCTTTTTTTTTCATCATTTGTCTAGTTCTGTTTATGAATGTGCTAAAAAATTGAACTTATCTTCTCTCCACAAATTGTATCTAATTGGGGGTCTTTGTATTTTTCTTTGGTCCTCTGTATGATTATATGCTTAAAAAAGGCCAAAAAAGCCCCAGCCACAGAAACGCGGGAAACAGCCCTGCAAAATTTTTGCAGGGCTGTTTCCCGCGTTTCTGTGGCTGGGGCTTTTTTGGCCTTTTTTAAGCTTTTTAGGTGCTACAATACATAGGAAACAATGTAATTTCAGATTTTCAATTGGTTTTGGTATTATCAGGACCAGAAGTTTTCAGTAGGGTATAAACTCAGCCTTTAGTAGCTAAAGATCTCAATTCCTATAGGGTATAACCTCTTAATACCTAGACCCTTGCATCTCTACCATATGTCTTATGCTTACCAAAGACCAAATATTGCAAAAAAAAACCCCAGCCACAGAAACGCGGGATTCAGCCCTGCAAAAATTTTGCAGGGCTGAATCCTGCGTTTCTGTGGCTGGGGGTTTTTTGGTATTAAAAAGACATGATGCACACCAGTATGTAGAAAAGGAACATATCTAGTCATAAAACAATAGGCAAGTGCATGCATGTTTAACTGAATCCATATATAACTGACTGAAAGAGAGAGAGAGAGTGAGAGAGAAAAAAGAGACAAAGAATATAAGTCAAAACAAAATTTTCTATTATCCATTGTATTACATCGCAAAGTAGCCTATCATAGGGTATAATATACACATCATGGGTTATTTCCTCTAATTCTTCTTGCTAGCTGAATGTCCTTCGGTTGTATGGTTACTCTCTTGGCATGGATAGCACAGAGGTTAGAGTCCTCAAGCATGGAGATGAGGTAGGCCTCAGCTGCCTCTTGAAGTGCTTCAAGTGCTATCCCTTGTATTCTTAGACCTGTTTGGTAGCTTTGTAGTTCCTCTTTCACTACCCTTGCAAAAGCTCTTCGTGGTATGAGTAGTTCAACGGACTTTTGGTAGTGTCGTATCTCTGCAAAAGCCCTGCAGTGCTTCCTTCGTCTTTGTGGAGCTCTTGGGTTGGGAGGTATGTTTGGCTGGCGTTGAGGTCGACGTCGAGGTTGATAGTTTTTTTTTCTCCGATGTACACGATGTGAGGGCCCAGCTTCATCTTGCACATTTTGTTGTTGATGTGGTTGTTGACTTTGCTCTCTTTCCTCCTCTGTTGGTATTTGCCCTTGTCCTTGTGGAAGTGTCTTACCTCCATGTGTCACCCTATGGCTCGTTGGTATTTGCATATCATTCCATGGTGGTTGATTGTTGCTTTCCTCATATGGGGATGACTCTTCGTCGCTCTCTGGTACACTCCTTCTGATCAACTTCTGTTTGGGTCTTGATTTGATGGGTGTCCTTGTTGGTGGCTCATCCTCTGATCGTCCTGGAGTATAATAATCTTGTCTATTGGAAACTTCATTTTCTCGCACTGAATTGCTCCCAGGTGGTGTGCCATTGTGTGACACAGGCACAGATGTGCTCTGGGAACCACTTCGAGGCCTTTAGGGGGGTTGCAACCATGGTGGGCGTTGTGTCCCTAGATGAGGGCTAGGAAAGAAGACGCGATCTTTCCTTGCAGTTTGCTTGGTGCGTGCCATTCTCTTGAGTTGCAAAAAGTGTGAAATGAAGTGAGTTCTCTCTATTTATAGAGTTTTTTAAAAAACTGTTTGTTCACACTAGAACGGACAAAACCTGTTTAAAACCATACAGAATATTATATATTAAATAATAACACATTGAAATCAAGATTACAATAATCATATGTATTACCACATAATAGGAAATAGCGAATTCACTTTACTTCCAAGCTGAGCCTTCTCGTTGTCTCCTTGCACGCCACTGAGCATGATGAAGAGGACCTAACGATGACTTCCATTTCTCACTGGAAATGTTGTGTTGCATCTTTCTTGCAAGTTTTGCCAATTTTGAATCCCTAAGTCGTTCCACAAAAAACTTTCTCGAGAATGTAGTGCGGTAAAACCAATTAAACATCTCCTCCATGTAGTTTGATTGCATTGGGCCACCACCATGTCGGGTGTTTTTGAAGTAGACACCCCTCGCTTTGTAGTGTGACTTTTCCATTCCTTGGGTACTGAAAATCTCTAATGACCCATATCGATGCATGAAAAAAGCTCCATGTGCAAACAAAATATGCTAAAAATTGTTAAGTACATTGGAAAAAGGTAAGTGCAATGAACACTTGTAGAAGAAGATTACACTTACAATGTAGTGTGTTATATTGCTCTCTCCCCAACATTGAATGAAACACTTGGCGAACTCCACTAATGTTTCTTGAAACATTTGACGTTGAATAGCACTAGACCTAGTCAGACCCATTAAGCCTACAACCTTATCAAAGCTCGACCAAACTTTCTTTCTCTTATTACAAAGATCAACTTGAGAGTCATTGTCTGTTGTGATCATGCATAGGTCTTTCCACAGCTCATAACGTTCATTATTTTGAGTGCTAGTACCTCTTCTAAAAAAATGTCTTGCTTTATTCCCTGTCATTGACACTTGTTGCAAGCTATCTTGAGATTCTCCAACTTTCTTAACAACTAGGGTTACATTTCCACCATGACAACCAATTGAATTAAGAAGTTCCTCCAATTTCTTTATAGCTTGAATAGATTTATCAACTGGCTTCATGGCAAATGCGTATTCTATATGGAGCTTCAATAGTCTATCAAAAATTCTCATGAAGGCATGCAAGGTGCAAAAGTGGACATTGACTAAAGGGAATGGAATAATGGGATTCCAATCCTTATCTGACATGTCACGATTAGGTGTACCTAACATGGGACACCTCATTAAAGGTGTATCCCATTCAGCAGATGGAGTTGCACCTGTGTCATCAACTAAATCATCTATGTTGTTTTGTTTTCTCTTTGTTCGTTTATAACCTTGTGTACAATATGGACAAGGATAGAGAGTAGATGCACCTTGTTTGCACCCTAACATGCATTTGATAGTCTTTAAGTCTCCACCTAAGTGCCACTCTACTTCAAAATCACCAAGGCTTTCTACATTGATTTTGGAACCATGAATTTGAGAAGTTATCACCTCTGTGATCCATGGGATCCTATTGAAAATCCATGTAAGAACATCATTGGATTCTTTAGGTACTTCAATAGCACCTAACCACCATATATCTTTCTCTGATTGGACACTATATGTAAAGTGATGGGTAGATTCTTCACTATCATCAATAATAGCATGGGCCATAGCTTCGTTCATGAGTGTCACACTAAGTCTCTCCATACGGCGTCCCTTTATGATTTGACATTCGTCTAGCTTCAATACAAACTTGAGTTTGGAACCAAAATCTACATCAAATAACAAACATTATATTATTAAAAATACTATGAATGTCATTATCAAAACAATGGATATACCTTGAAGTGTGGATTTGTAAAATTTAACCATTTCCTTTTGGAGCCTCTCCAAATTGACAAATATGTTGTTGTACTTTGTGTAGATGAATCCCTGTCTAGATGTGTTTTTCAACTCTTTCTTTGATGTAGATGAATGATAAATGGATGCAGGCATAACATCTTCTATATGCAGGTAATTGCCAAGAGTATTGGCTACATCCTCATTGGTTATCTTCTTCCTCACAGATACCTTGTAAGGGCATGGAAAAATGCTCTGGAAAATACCTTTGTTTTGTAGAGCCTGCTTCAAAAGATTGTACAATGCAGTGTACGCTCTAGTACTAACACCTGCTTCATCACATACCATCTGTACCTCACTAGGACTAATAATATCTTCTAAGTTGCCTGCAAAATCTTTAATCACTTGGGTTTTGATGTGATTTCCTATTGGTGACTCCAAGATCATAAGCACATGTTTGTTGCTAAGACAAGAATTCAGAAAGTTCAATTGATCCTCCATTGTTGAGGAAGCACTCGCATCTTCAACAAATGACCTGCACAATAAGAATCTCAATCTAAAAGTCTTTTAACATAACTAAACAAAGGAAATACATACCTAAGTGCGTAAACACGTCGCTTCCGTGCTCCACCACCAGTTGAAAGAGCTTGAAAGGATGATAATGGTCGTTTCCTAAATCTCATCCCAAGTGGAGTCTCTTTTAGTTGTGTAAGATTGGCTTTCAACTTTGTAATTGTGCTCTCCTTTTCTTCCACATCTTGTTTGAGACTATTATTGTGCTCATCCAAAGATTTGATAGCACTTTCTAAAGTGTGTATAGCACTCTCTAAACTGTGTATCCTGAAATGGTTGTGATGACATTGTTGCATCCAATAATTTGCTATAGATGTAGAATGGTTAGACAATCGCTTGCAATAGCCTAGGAGTCCATCTTCACCGGAACCAAGGAATTGTAGAAATGTGGAGATAGTATGGAATCTAGGGTGAACATTAGCCATTGGATCCAAGGGATACAAAGCACCATGGACCCAAAGATCAATATTCTTCTCTCCAGCTGCACGTCGTGCATTTTGAGAATCTATGTCATTGCTACCTCTAGTTGTTGGTGCAAATTCTGTAGGAACACGAACATGTACACTCTTTGAGTGAGGAGCACGCGCTGGTGCTGGTGTCATGTTCGTAATACATTGAGCACCATGATGTTCCAAAACTCCAGCACCGAATGGGAAGAAGCACAGAGATGGCTGGAATGGCTAGTACAGTAGCTATGTGCAAGAAAAAAAGTGTGTTTTGGTATGTGGATAGGTCAAAATGACTTTTTTCAGTATGTTAGAGGGAAAATGAGTTTTTTTTCAAAAATTCATGTTTTGGGGCAACCAAAGTTACGAGTTTGATGATGTGGCACTTAACTTTTGGAGGGATTTTGAAAAAAGTATGTTTTTTAAGTATTTTTTATAAAAATAAGTCTAAAAAAATTAAGTTCTGACATATACATAAAAGTATGGGCCATTTTGAATAAAGAATAGCTGAAAAAGAGACTTTTTCAGAAAACTCATTTTTTTATTCATAAAGATGGACGGATTTGATGAGGTGGAAAGTGGTTTTTCTCTCTCTCTATGTGCAGAAGAGAGAGAAGGTCCTAGCTCAGCCTAAAAAAAAGCCTACTTCAGCCTACCAAAAAGTGCTCTATTAAATGCACTTTGTCCCCTTAACAAAGTACAAGATTAAGCTTAATCCCTAAAAATTAGGAATCCTTACAAGGCCCATGCAGGGTTCACTTTTTTTCCTAATGATGGTGTCTTCCCTATCCATAACTCTTGCGCCACTTTTAGACCTTTGACAGTACTAGGTGAAAGGTTAATCACATGAACTACAATCAATACTGCTTCTGCCCAAAAGCCTTGCGAAAGGTTTGCACGATGCAACATAGAGACTATTCTATCCTAAATAGTTCTATTCATCCTTTCAATGGAACATCATATGTGCTTTCATTTTCATAAATAGTGGTAAAATAGGAGCTACTGTGGCTTCTTTTCCATCATCAACATGTAACAAATCAATATATGAATGTGACACATTTGGTTCTTCACAAGAAACATCAAAACGTGGAGCAAAATTATTTTATATCTCATCATCATGTATGAATTTTGTAGAGGAATCATATGTATGCATATCATGTGTACATGCTTCCTTATGTGCAATACCATGCTCATCCAAATAGATAACATTTTCATGCATATCATCACCAATCAATGTCATAGAATGAGTATGCTCATCAATAAGATTGCTTTTTGGATCAACTTTCTCATGCAATGAATCAACATTAGAGCAAGATGTGGGATTCACACATAATGCATCTTCTTCCTTTAGTGCATGTGCTAATGTATTCTGACATCTTTTCCACTATTTTGGGATTTGATGGGATCATGCACACATGAATCAATTTTTCCATTATTTTTAAAATACACTCTAAATTCAAATCATACTCATCATTTAGAATGTATGTAGTGAAGTTAATTCTTTCTTGAAATTCTCCATAAATTTCAATAAATCTATCCAATAATCTTGGTATCATGCATGTATAATCCCATAATGATGGATTAGAGTCATATTCTCCCCTTTTCCTTTCCAAAGCCCTTTTATACGTGCAAATCCCATGCCAAAGTTTTGTCCCATTTTTACAACCAGCAAAATTTTTTTCCCTAAGTGTGGCCCATGCAACAAATGCTTCAAATTCTTCTTTAGCACACAATGAACTACATCCTCCCAAACAAGAATTATTTGGACCCCAAAAACATGCATCAAGGAAATGATCTTTGCTATGGCATAAAAGGCAATCATGCACAAATATATGGTCATGCATCATTCATTCATGTGTAGTGTCCATGTATCAACTTCATTCATGTATGGCAAGCTTGGAGGACATGAATGCCCACAATCCCTTGATAATTAGGTTCATCCCATGGAAGAAAGTAGAAAAAAAATCAATGCATGCCCAATGGAGCCATACCATGTTCCCATAGGGTAATGTGATAAGTAGATTTTGGAGGTGTCATAGTTTTTATGTATGATTGAATTCCCCAAGAAGGCACTATATAAATGTGTATCCCCTTGGTCAATCAAGAAATGGAGAGTGATGTACTAAAATGTATGGAACACATCATGCCCAATGAGAGATGCTCATGGAAATACATAATGAGGGAAAAGAGTGTCAATGTTAATTGAAAATCTCTTGCTTCTAAAAGCAATCCATCCCTAAACTCTCTTGCAATGTCTGTTTATCAAAGTAGCTAACTCTCCCTATGCGATGATCATGAAAAGTAATGTCAATTAAAAAAAAGGCAATAAAGAAATACCATCATGCCAAGAGTAAAGGCTATTCACCACAGAAAGTATCACTTCACAATTCTGATTGTTCATCATGGATTCCTTAGCATCATGGCCGGTACAATTGAGAACCATCAAGGAGAGAATGGAAGATTGAATCATGCAGGATCATGCAGCTTTTGCTGGCATAACCACGTGATGGGTACGTACAACTGAGGCACGTGTTCAAGCTTCGACTTTATAACAACAATGCTTCATGCCCCAACTTATGCATCGACAGCCAGATTTTACTCCGCCTTTCTTGGTCATTCGGTGGGCATCACTGTGAGGTGCACATCGATATGTCAGCATAGTTTGATGATGGTGAGCACTATTAGACACATGAATCGTGCACAAGGGGATGGACCCACCTTTCCTAGGATCATTTCCTCTTTTTTCTCCTTGATTGGCTTCAACTGCTATTGTTCTTTTTTTCTCCAATAGGGACTATCAACACCTCGACAATAGTGAGAGGATGATGCCTCCTACTGATTGCAGAGGCTGCTGAAAATGGGAATGATTAGCAATCATGAGCATTGCCCAACCATAGGACATACAATCGAGCACAAATTTTGGAGGTTGACATCGACATCAGCTACTTCATCACACACAATTAGCACCGCTATCTTTGTCAGAGCATAGTGTCAGCAGGATAAGCATACATGAGATGAGCTCGAGCATGACATGCTCACCATTATTGGGTCGTCATCAGCCTAAAAATGGCTTTAAGCAGAGTCACAACTTGAAGGTTGATATCACCTGTTTAAGCACACCCCACTTTTCCATCATTGTTGTAATGTGGATTGATTATAGCATCAGACAACCACAACAATGCAGAATGATTAGAGCATCAGAGGACGCTGCTTTTTCTGTCAGCATGCTAGGAGTTAATGATTGTAGGGTCGAGATCATAGGGAGAGACCATGGTGGTATGTGTGTGGGCCCAATCACATGAGGATGGTGAACCACTAGCCCCACAATGTGTCACAACATCAGCCGTTACTCCACAGGCATCTGCCAATTGATGTTGCTAGAAGCAAAGTCGCTCTCTACATCCAGTCGCAATTAGCATTGTGTCAGATGCAAGCACATCTGCACTTGGTCCCCATGATCAACATTGGTTCCATGGGAATTCAACTGCTCAGACGTGCATGCAGCCCAGGTGTGGAAGATGTAAGCCTCAGTCCGTGGTGCTAGAAAAGGAGCCCACTCAGCTATCGACGACATCCGCCAGGATCTGCATCTGTCGGCCGCAATTAGTGCCACCCATGGCTGGTATTCATGGATGCCATCATCACCAAAGGGTCATGAGCCCAATCGCTAGTGGTCACCAAAATGTTTTCCTGCTAGAGCATATGTCAATTACTTCATCAAACCAATGCTGTGAAGAAGATGATGCATGCATTTCGATGAAGACAGTTAAAGAGAGATGATTCAAATGAATGCGCTTAATTTTGATTAAGCCTTGAGTTTACATTTATGGTTGAACAAGAGGAGGGTCAAACCCCTTTGGATCTTCTTTCAACCTTCAATTGGGACCTTTGAATAGGAATTTCTTAACCCAAATCACTCACAAAGTGCATATGCAAACATGCCTCTTAACAAAAGCAAAGAATGAAGCTTTGAGGAACCAAAAAATGTTCAAGGTAATGTTAACTTTAGTCTTTCCCTCTTTAGACACCACAAGAGTGTAGCTTAGTGGTAAGAGGTTGCCACGGCTAAGCGAGCTCTGGGGGCAATAGTACTGGGATGGGTGAGCTCCCAAAAAGTACCAGGAACCTCTATCTTCCTTGATCATTGGGGTCCTTCCTTGCGTGCAGCCAATGGTGCTGATGGTGACATCGGTGACTCGGATGACAAGGTATGCCAAGGTCTATGCCTTGGTCACTGCCTTAGTTGCAGGCTACAAAATATGCAAAAAAACACAATACATAGGTAGCACGAACACAGACTTTTTAGGTGTTACAAATGTGGTCGAACTTACAGTCTGTGACTGACCACGCCACTATATGTTTTATTAAAGAACATATACAAAGAAGTGTCTGATGGCCATTCGGCCTTTCACATGGACACTAATGATAACACACTTGTGCATGTGCAAGATTGCAGAGGAAGAGGAAAGACGCCTACAAACAAGAGAAGAAGGAACTAGACCCGTTAGAGACCCATCCTACACACCAATGATCTTTACATATGAGGAATTTGAGCCTTATGGTCGGGAAAAAATCTTAGCCATCATGGACATTGTTGTTGATGAAGAACAGTGGATGCCTCATTGTGATGATGAAGGTTATGATATCTCTTTGTTCATGTGTGAACCCTTGATAGAAGAGTGTGACTCTAAAGGAGCAATATCTAGAAATTATAGGAGTATTTACCCAAAAATAAGAAGAACCTCTCACAAGCATTTAAAACTATAAATTCAAAGGAGGAAAGTGAAAGTAGTCAAAAGAAAAAGAAAAGAAAAGCAGTGAAACAAGCAGAGGAGGAATCATTATTTGAAGTACCAGATAATTTCAAGAAATATGAAATTGCACATCAAAAAATTTTGGTATGAATGCTTAAGAGAGAGGCCATCACAAAAGAAGCGTATGATAATAAAGAAGAGACCAAAAAAAATGTAGTAACCATTGAAGAGAATGAAGAGTGATGTATGTACATAAGAGAAGACCTAAGTGCAAAAGAAAAAGTAGAGCTTGTAGCTTTATTAAGGGAATATAGGGATGTGTTTGCATGGACCTATAGAGACTTGAAGGGGGTAGATCTTGAAGTATGCTCTCATATGATCCCCATGACAACTGCTGCCAAGCCCACCAAACAGAAGCCCTACACATATAATGACACTTGTGCATCCAAAATTAAAGAAGAAATTGATAGACTGATTGAAGCTACTTTTATCTATGAGATTGAGCATACTCAATGGGTGTCCCCCATTGTAGTGGTGCCCAAGAAGAACCGAAAGTTGTGGGTGTGTATTAACTTTAAAAAAGTTGTTGACAAATTTTGAGCGGAATGACAAATGCGAAAATTCCTTCATTTCCTTGAGGAGATGTTTGTCCGCAACACCAATACTAACCACTCTTAATTGGAATAACCATTCGATGTCCATGTAGATGCATCAAATTATGGAATAGGATGTTGTTGTTGTAGTATACCCAAGGGGAGCCAAGACCCACACCACTTTGCATGGAAGCAAGAGGAAAGCTCAAGGGAGACTCTCCTTTCATCCAACCAACCCTGCCTAAGCTCTTTTCCCCATGTGCTCCTATGACTAGTCAAAAAGGGAGCATGTGCTTAACTAACATATCTTTAAGAGATCTTGGCAAATATTCTCTCCTAACAACCAAATCTCAAGAAAATAAAAGCATGGGAAATTCTACGAGGGTTTTTGTCTATTCACTTGAATTTACAAAAAGGAGGAGTTATTTACTATGTTCCAAGACTTAGTCCTAGAGAATTACCAAAACGGTGCCTAAGAGGGTGTTCTCATGTGCAAGCCTCCAAAATACATAGAAAGGGTATCTTCATGAGCAAAAGAGCATTCCTATGCACAAGAGAAAATGTGTGCACACCCTAAAACCCAACACTCTCCTGCCCCTAGACTTTGTCCTCCTCAACAAAGGTAAGAGAAGAGGATCATACATAGTTGAACTCGTCTAAGTTTGAGACTTCAAGTCTTCAATCTGCAAGTCTTCAAGGCTTCAAGTCTTCAAGGCTTCAAGTCTTCAAGGCTAGGTGTTGAAGAATCCTTATGTGCTAAGTGATACAATCCCCCTATGGGATAGTCAACCCCGCAAACATCCTATTGTGCACCCCTTTGTATGACTGGAAAAGCCTTCTCTTGGAGCTCCAAAACATGAAATTAACACATAAAAAGCAAGTGGACTATATTTGACGAAGAAGTAGGCAATAAACATGTATTCCATCTTTAGTTTCCCACTTTGGAGAGCATCAAGTCCTACAAGACTTTGCTATGCTAGAGATAAGTCCTCATGAAGATCTATCCTTCCATGGTGTGTCTATCGTCCCTAGCATGTATGTTAGATTTTGGATGCCATCCCATAAAGGGTAGTCACAAAATTAACATAGTTTGAAAATGAAGATCATATCCTGCAATCCAAGGAAAAATAGCTCCAAGGAGCCCATTAATAATAATCCTATATATCTCCAGATCTCTCACATCTTAACCAAGCCACAATTGATCCTAATGTGTAATCAAGCAGGTGCAAGTGTGACACATTGCTTTATAAAGTATAAGATAGCTATTGTATTTTCAATCCATTAAGAGTGTGCAAGGGACTCTGTTTCTTGCTTTTGTTCACTGTGCACACACAGGTATGAAAAAGTTGCATCATGTGCTAAAACATGATTAAATAGTTATGGGAAGAGAAGCAACCAAACATAGAATATCATTTCCCCAAAATACTTGAATTTTGATAATGCAAAAACATGGGCAAAGTTGGTACTCCCACTACCATCAACCCATAGGAACCCCACCAAATCGTTCCCATGTGGAGGTCTAAAGTCCTATAACTGACATAAAAAGCTTTGCGATAAAAACACCAAGATCTGTATGTTCACATAATTATGCATTTCCAAAAAATGCCTCAGCTCATAGCACAAAAAGAAGCACAAAATAAAGTATCTTGAGTTTTGCAATCAATACATATCCATTCAACCAGGTTATTCATAGTTTTGCATGATGAAAGGGAATGGATGAAGACTTCTCTGTTGTGGTGGGGCAAGGTCACAATCCTCCTAGGCGGGGTAGTCTTAAAAACAAGATTACACAACTTCAAGAACCACAAGGGACTATGGCGTGTGCTCCTTGAAGATCTCCCACTTGGCACAACTACATGGGATAATAAGAAACAACATGTTTGGAAATCATGAATATCACTCAAGGAGATCAAACATCAAGAAAGCATGGGATGAAAGTGGACCAAAGGGGGTCACCCTCCAAGTCCAAGGTGTACCAAGGGTGGCCTTACAACACCACCTTGAGTACTTGTGTCCCATAGCCTTACACTATTATAGACACAATATGACATCCCAAGATTGATGGGGATCTCTAAGAGGGTAGATGCTTTAGCCCTTCATGTCATGAAGTGCATCGTCCACAAATACAAGGTTTCTTGGATGCAATCCCAACCTATGGACCTGTAAAACCTCAAGGGCATAGTCAAGAATTACTTTTAATTTCAAAACCCTAAGGTGCGCATACATCACAAATATCTTTTGTAACTATTGAGGTATAAGAAAGAAACCCTAAGTTCTTGAACAATTGACCACCACATTGGTTATGTTCATTTGACCGGTTCCACGTTGTATATGAGTGTGACCACTGATCTTATCATAAAATCCTTTTTAAGTCAAAAAATTTTTGCAAAAATAATATCTTGTGTGCATGTGTGACTAATTGTAATGAAACATAAAATATGTTAGTCTATTTTAGTGCTTCATACATGTACATCTTAGCATACATTCTCATGAGTTATGTGTAATTTTGAGCATAGGATTCATGTGAGCAACCAGGTGAGTTGACACTGAAACCTTGTGTCATCACAACATAACTAAGAGGAAACATACATTCATTCTTCCAATAAGTGCAAATACTTAACCAATGTCTACACAAAGTTCTTTTCAAAGTGTAGGTGAAGTTTTTGTACACAATATCAGGGGCAACCAACAAAATCTCAATCAATGATAAGCACTATCAAACTAGTAATAACTTGATACCACCAATGTCCTCAAAGTTTCCATTTATAGTCGAGTCTTCCAAGAAGAAGATACAAGAAACTATCAAGACATGACTACTAGAGCTCCATAAATCACTTATCATGACTTAAGGGTGAGTGGTGTGGACACAATCCCTAAAATAGGGCACTTACACACCCCCAACCAAAAAAGCATTCAGTGCATCATCTCATCACCAGATATATCATCCTTACTAGGACATTATTACGACCAAAGAAATGTTCATAAACTTGAGAAACCTCTAGCTTGAGTTCCAAATCCAAGTTCCATGCTTCAAGCATCAAGATTTGGAGTCTCTTAATGCAGCCAAAACTCCCATCTTTTTGAGAGCTCCTAGAAAACCAAGTTGAAGGCAACACGACCTACCTCTTTCTCATGTACTACAGAAATAATGCACTAGTAATAACAATCCAATTAGTTCAATAACTTCAAGTGGTGATTTTACAGTATGCTCGATAGCTTAATGACATTTAAAGGCATGTGCCTAAGGTGAATTCGATTGAGCACAAATATGTCAACAACTAAGTCTCGAATGGTGCCATAGATCTTTCAATGTTTTGACACTCATATGTGGAAGATAAAACGAGTACCAAAATAATCTCTTTGCCATCCTTCGTTACACAAAACCACTCAAAACTTGAAGCTACACAAGAAAAGCAGTGAAAAATATAGAGCACAAAGTAAATAGAACCCATGTGGAACTCTTGTCTAGGGCTCTAACTTCACGAGGGAAATAATCACTATTTTTTAGAGATCTTTGAGTAATCCTCGAATTTCCAGCTTTTCATGACAAACCCAAAGCTGCCCTCAGGAGGCGTGACTTGCGATAGAGATGGATAGTCCAAATAGAGATCTGAGGAGTCACGTAAAACCTACGTATATGTCGAGTCCTAAAGGGAAACACATCACAAATTTTTAAAACTCATGGTCGAGTAATGTTTTGTGAGCTATCAGTGGTTCAAAGAGCCTAAGCATAAATGGTTCCATCTGCATTCCTCCCATAAAATCCTATTGAACAACCATACATTCATCAAAGATAGAGAAATGCCCTATCCATGCTTAAGATGGTGCCATGATATTTCAGAAGACCTATTTTAGTTCTATGCAAAACTCTAATGTTGAGAAGGGATTGTTGAAGCCTGAGCCACTAAGAAGAGCCACAACAAGCATAGAATGACTTTGAAACTACCTTGTTGCACCTTGATGGAAGTGGGACCGAGACAAACATGTCACCTGGACAACACTATTCTTGCATTAGTGTTTATAGATTGATCTTCATAACTATCATTCTTGCAAGATGCTTTAATCAAAGGCTTAGGAAGCATAAGGTTGCCTAGAGGACAATTAACCATTTACGAAGCTCATGGATGAACATTTTTTTCTAGGTCCCAAAACAAAATAATTCGAGAAACTGTCGTAAAAGCTAAGAAATATGAACCATATTTGACTGTTATTGTAGGTGGCATTTTAGATAATATCCTCAAGAATCAATCATAAAGAAGCAAAGCATATAGACCTTCAAATAACCTTTCATAGTCTCCTATAGTGGTATATCAGAATAATCATGTTCTACAAGCACAATGGCTACAATAGGTGTTCAAAGACGGGACAAGCATAGAGTTTTTTGATGGAGGGTAGGCCTCCAACAGATGTGAGTGAGCATGGGTGACTAGGCAGAGTACCATTTGGGAGAGGTCAAACTTTAGAAACCTTCTACAACTTATTTGAAAGATATGATACTAAGAACAATATACCAATAATACCCGAACAAACATAACATGACCCACAAGCAATTCTCAAGACAACTATTTGAGCAGTTCTCAAAACATAACTATTTGCAAAGAACACTATTGCAACAAAGAGAAATCATGATAGAATTTGTTCAAATTGTCCTTTCAAAAGAGATCATGAGGGCAACAAGAAAATTCTAGAAGTTTATCCGAGTTCAGCATATGTAATATCAACGACCTTCAACCCCATGCGACCCTACCACCTTAGAGACAACCAGACTCCTATTGTTTGACACCCTACAAGAAATGCAATAGTGGTATCTCCATCTTAGAGGATCCAGATTTGGAGGAGTTCGTCTAAGTGGAAAATGACCCAACCAACTACCCTATGACACAAAGAAGCCAAGAAGAAAATTTGGAGCAGGTGAGTTGCAGAAAACATAGATTATTTGAGATATGAAAGCACCTAGCTTCTCATAAGCCATGAAGTGAAGGCACTCAACATTGCAATGCGGCTTCAAAATTTCTTAATGCATTGAAGGTATTACTCTCAATGTGTAGTATCGTGAGAGACGACCTCCAAACTCCATTACAAGCATTCTTCAAGCTTCTATGGAGTAGCATTCTAGCTTCTTCAAGGTTTTTCAAATTCCATCGTGAACTCTCAGCACTAAGGTATTGAGCAATCAGGTGCATGAGTTCTTCTCTGTTGATGGTTGGTCTCTCTAGCCAATAGAATGCACAAGGGCACCACCATTTCCCCATTCATATGTTAATTCAGTGTAAGAATGGACAAAATAGAAATGGGGAAACCAACCCCACCACCAAACTCCACAAAAAAGGCCCTAATTTGAACTGGCCTCGAAAACACACCTAGGGGAGTCAAGGATGCATCGATCCCGCCATAGCGGAGTAGATCCATTCTAGGGTGCAGACAATCGAGCAGGGAAGCCCACCAAGCTAGAGGAGAAGTCTTATAACCCAACAGTGAGGGTGCCTTCAGATGAGCTCCATCCTTCACACACATGGAGCACCTATACAGAGTAAGAGGATTGCTAGAACTCACACAACTGAGGGAGGAGGGAGCCACAATGTGCTCAACCTCCAAATGAGAATGATATAAAAAGGCCAGGGTCTTTAGTGAGCTTAATCGTAGCACAGAACATGCAAGAGTGAGTAAGAGGTGGTGCACATGGCTTCGGCACACTGCAACTATAGGAAGAAAAGCTCCACCCACTCAGATAATCGTTGACCAGGGGCTTGCCAGATGCTCAGCCCTGTGCACCAGAAAGCGAGAGCAAAGGAAGCCATTGGGCTCTGATAGTGTATGAGATAGGCAAAGGTCGAGGGAGGATGACCCTCCTAGATAATCACATTAGCCGACCTCCTAGCCCTGTATTGGGTGAAAGAGAGGAGAATTAACTCTGCTCTTGGACATGTGAATGGGCATGCCCTCATTCGACAGGAGGTATAACTCCCACCTACCAAGTTAGGTTATCCGACATTGGCAATGCAGATAATTCATAGCATATTTCTTTGCAAGAACAATCATGGTAGAAAACATTTAATGCAATCAAAGAGAGGGGAGAGAGTCGGGTGAGGGGCCAATGATCATTTCAATTCCCTCTACTAGTTTTGAGTACCGAGGCCCACATTAAGACTCATTTATGCATACACGTTTTGGGGATTCCTACAGATGAAAGAGAAAGTGGATTCATAGAAAAATATGCTTCACAATCAACAGACTCAAATTTTTGTAATTTTTTTGGAAATGAAGAGAGGGAGGGTCACAGAGGGTACTACCCATCCCCCTACCCAAGGCAATCACTCAACAAAAAGATGGCAGTGGTGGAAAGTGATGCCACAAGGAGTGTGTGGGAGTGTGCACTGTGTATGTGGGTGTGAGAGAGAGAAGGGGGCTAGAGGGTGTTCTTTTGCAACAAATAAAAATGAACTAAAACTATACTACTAAAAAAGAGACGGGCTAATGGTCCAAAGGAAGGGTGCCAATGCCATGCCATCACACAACCTAGGTCTATAAGTAGAAAAAATTGCAAATCAATATCTTACCACATATTCTTGAGCTCTCCAAGTGATGAAAGGACATTCTTCCCAGTGATGGCACCAAAATTGTTGTTGTAGCATACCCAAGGGGAGCCAACACCCACACCACTTTGCATGAAGCAAGAGGAAAGCTCAAGGGAGACTCTCTGTGGAGTTCGAACATACTTTCACCATTTGTGATTTTGGGAAAATCATGTTTACGAGATGATTTTTGGATGACCATTCATGCGTTGCAAATCATACAATATTGGGGAACTAATTCTTTGTACTTGCAACATTTAGGAGTGACAATTAAATTCAATCTTAAAGAGTATTCCCCTCGAGCTGTACCCCCAATACAATGGAATACCATCCATAAGACACAGGAAGAAACAGAGTCGATACACTCAATAGAATCAAACCCCTGATGATTGCATGAGGATACTCATCTACGGATGTGTAAGGTAGCAAACAAGAGGAAGAACGATTAGAAGCCATCACTTTAGGTTCATAACGACATCCACAAACTCTTCAAGACCCAGCCTATGCACCTATAGTATTTCTAGATGAGGAATTTGAGCCTCACGATTGGGTAGAAATCTCAGCTACAATGGACATCACGGTGAATGAAGAACAATGGACCCCTCATTCTGATGAGGACGGATATGACATTTCCATCTTTATGATTGAACCTTTTGAGGAGACTTTATCCTAGAGGAATGCCCAAAAGTGACCCAAGAACCAAACGAGAGTGGTGATGAAGAGTTAGAATCCATCATAATGCAACCCTTCTGTTCCATAGAAGAGGAATATATTTATTTTGTAGAAGCCAAAACCCTTGAAGAGGAAAAGGAAAGTCAAATGGAACGACATGAGTCACTCACAGAATGTACTGAAAGGAAGCAAAAGAAGAGAAAGAAAGCACCTAAGATAGAAGAAGAAAAGAACCTCTCATGGAAGTACTCGAGAACTTCAAGAAGTATGAAATAGTAGATAGAAGAATCATGGTACGAATGCCTAAAAGGAAAGCCGACGTTGGAGAAGTATATGACAATCGAGAGAAAACCAAAAAAATCATAGTTACCATAGAAGAAGGCAAAGAAAAATGTACATACATAGGGCATGATTTGACGAATGAAGAAGAAGAAGAGTTAATTGCCCTATTGTGTGGATATAGAGATGTGTTCGCTTGGAGTTACAAAGATTTGAAAGGAGTAGACCTAGATATATGCTCCCATAGAATCCCTATGACTTTAGATGCCAAACCCACAAAACAGAAACCATACATGTACAATGATAACTACGCTGTTAAGATTAAAGAAATGATAGATCATTTGATAGAAGCAGGATTCATTTACAAAATTGAGCATACAGAATGGGTATCCCCCATCGTGGTTGTGTCCAAGAAGAATGGGAAATTGCACGTGTGTATTAACCTTTAAAAAGTAAATGCTGCCATGATTAGAGATAGTTATCCTCTTCCTATCACAGAACACTTATTGGAAAGAGTTGCAGGCAAGGAATTCTATAGCTTTCTTGATGGTTTCTCAGGCTATAATCAAGTAGCCATTGCTCCTAAAGATCAGCATAAGATGGCTTTTGCCACAGAATGGGGCAACTTTGCATTTCGTGTGATGCCATTTGGGCTGACAAATGCACCCGCCACTTTCCAACGACTCATGTGTCATGTCTTTAAGGAATTCCTACGAAAGAATTTGGAAGTTTATGTCGATGAGATATGTACTCATTCGAATATGAGACTTACTCATATCCCTAAATTAAGGCAAGTATTTGACAAACGTCGAGAATATCAAGTTTGTCTGAACCCAGAAAAGTGTGTTTTCATAGTCAGTCAAGGCAAAATTCTAGGACACATTGTGTCAAATAACGAAATTTTGACAGATGAAGAAAAGGTAAAAGTAATTGCAGACCTACCCAAACCAAAGAACGTAAAAGAGGTACATGCTTTCATGGGGCATTGTGGATATTATCGATGATTTATACACATGTACGCTATCATAGCCAAGCCTCTATACTCTCTTTTGACCAAGTTTGAATGGACGGATGAATGTGAGAATTCATTCAAGGAACTCAAACGACGCTTGTGTTCAACACCTATATTAACAACACCGGATTGGAGTAAGCCATTCCATGTACATGTGGATGCATCCAACTATGCCATAGGATGTGTGTTGGCACAACCTACGAACAAAGGCAATATAGATCTCCCTATAACTTATGAAAGTAGGCAATTGAATGCTATAGAAAGAAATTACACCACTATAGAATGCAAGGGATTAGGAATGATCTACACAGTAAAGAAATTCAAGCATTATTTGTTGGAAAATAAGTTCAAGTTCATCACGGATCATCAGGCATTGCTATACTTAGTCAATAAGCCTTGTAATATTGGACGACTGATACGATGGTTTCTATTACTCATGGAGTACGACTTTGAAGTAGTAGTCAGGAAGGGAAAGACCCACCTTAGACCTGACCATCTCTCAAGATTAACCACGGGAGAAGCTCCTCAAGGAATAACGGATGAACTACCCGACACATACCTGTTTAATCTTGAAATAGTACCTGAATGGGCAAAGCCGATTGTCCCTATTCTCACATTTGGACCCAAGAATCATAGGATAAGGATCAAAGAAGGAGAAATCACCAAGTCACAAAGATATCAAATAATAGCAAGAAGCATATATAAATAGAATAATCAGAAGATTCTTGCTTGTTCTGTAGATGAATCAGAATACGCGAATTGGTTGCGATTAGCACATGTAGGTGCATTAAAGCAACATCATTCAAAACATCATACATTGCAGACTCTGCATAGACTAGGAGTATATTGGCCTTCTATGGAAGTAGATGTCTACAAGTTGTGTAGAGAATGTCTTGTCTGTTGTGAGAGACCACCGGTAAAAGATGCCACGTTATATCATATGTCTCTCACACCAGAATGGAGTGAACATTTAGTGACATACTTGAGGATGAAAACATTCCCTCAAGGAATGATTTTAGCAAGACAATGAAGTCTAGAGCAGGAAGCTCAAGACTACTCACTTATTGGTGCCAAATTATACAAAAGAGGGAGAGACGGATACCTAAGACAATGTGTTCATGAGAGTGATTATTTGAGTGTACTAGAGACTCCACACCAAGGTGTTGCAGGAGGTCATTTTGGCCCTGATCGAATAATCAAAGCCATATTATTTGTAGGATTATGGTGGCCCACTCTTCACATGGATGCACATACCTATGTTAAGAGATGGGACATGTGCCAAAGAACTCAATTCCTACTTTCCGAGATGAAATGCTATTAAAACCCATGATGGGAGGACGTGCATTTTCTAAGTGGGGCATAGACTTTGTAGGACCCATTAACCCCCTAGCAAAAGGTACTCATGCAGAATACATCATAGTTGCGATAGATTATCTTACCAAGTGGGTAGAGGCTAAGGCCACAAAAAAGAATGATGCACACATGACTGCAAAATTCTTATTTGAAAATGTTTTTACAAGATATGGATTGCCTATAGAGCTAGTGAGCAATTGAGGAACTCACTTTTTAAACCAGGTCATCGAATATTTGTTATAGGATTTTATGGTCATTCACAAGAAATCCTCACCATATCATCCACGGGCCAATGGTCAAGTAGAAAGCACTAACAAGATCCTTTGCATTGTACTAACAAAACTTGTGAACAACAAATATTCAGATTGGGACAAATAGTTACACCATGCTATTTGGGCATATCTTGTGGCCTACAAGATCGTACTCAATGCAACCCCCTTTCAGATGGTTTTTGGTCAAAATGTTGTGCTTCCTTTGGACTTTTTGATACCCACCCTTAAGGTTGCACAAGAACATTAGGGGACCAGCCATGGATTATCATAAAGGATAATGGACTTGGAATGATTAGGAGAAACTAGGCTGAAAGCAGCAGTAGTTATATATGCAACAAAGAAGCAACATAAAGCCTATTTTGATGCACATGTGAAAGACAAAGGCTTAAAAGAAGGTGATTTGGTCCTAGTGTATACACTGAAACAACATGCACAAAAATTAGAAAAGTGAGGTTATGGACCTATGATCATTAACAGACTCTCGACAAGTGGAGCAGTACAATTAGCCACCCTAGAAGGAGAAATAATGCCTAATTACATTAGTGGTTGTAGAGTCAAGCTTTATCAGGAACCTCTTACTGAGGACATGTTTAAATGACTCACATTGGCAAAGACGCGTAAGGAGGAAGAAAAGAGAATACACACAGAAGCTCAGACAGAAGCTATAGAATGCATTAATTGCATGAAGCTAAGAAGACAAGGACTAGGGAGAGAACATTATAATCATCTCGAAAAAACACCTTGATATCCCATGGCCATGTGTCAAGCAAAGTCAATTGTTCATCCTAGCATAGTGGATAGGAGACCATTCATTACAGTCAGGCTAGAGCACGACAACCCTCGCCATGAGCTTAGGGCTTTAATTGATTCGGGTGCTGTGACTAGTGCGATTAGATGATCCCAATATAAGGACTCAAGAATAGAAATACGATCAATGGAGGCATAGCCCTATGCCAAGGATTAGCTATACGATCACTCAGTGGACCTAAATCTTAGACAAGGCTCCTTGTAGATTGGAACCTTAGACTAGCAGCAAGTGATACTGCTTGACTTCCCTAACAATACTTTGCCTGAGGTATGTAACCCTAGCCCCTATGAAATGATTGCTACAGAGGACAGGAAGATCTTTGGTCAAATCCATCGGCTAAGCACACTCCTTCCAAAGTCAACCCATGAGAGCTTGGCGATGGATAGTAGCCACACAGTAGGACGTCAGGAGATCTTCCCCTGGTCTTCCATTAGTGGACAAATGGGCACCATCAATGGTCAGGTGGGTTACATCAGCGATCAGGTGGACTGCATCAGCGGACAGATGGGCACAACAGCCTCTAGTGTCCCCTCCACCAGACTTTCTACGCACTGGCCTATATCTGTGGCACATATGCCTCACTTCCTAATGGGCAAGTTTCACAAGTGTTGGACCTCCCTTCTTTTCCAAAGCAGAGTGTCAACCAGACCTCTGACCCTCAACCACGAAGAGTCAACCATGGTTGAGGAACCAAAATCGACGACCATACCAGACGACACAAAGAAGGTAGAAGCATCAGCATCACAAAGCAAGCGGCACGAGATAAGTATGGGTGCCAAAAGGATAGCAAGTGCAAACAGTTTCCAACAATGTAGACAACGATATGCAGAAGTCCAAGCAGAAGCAGAGTCAGCATCCAACATCTCCTTGACCTTCTTCTACCTCGATGAAGACTCGACAGATTTGGATCGCCAAGAAGTACCTCATGAATCGACCCACACCCACGCAAATCTGGGTACTCGAACATTGTATTATAGCTCAAAATTCAAGCCATGTAACATATACCCCTTTGAACTCTCCTCACCCATTGACACCATAACCACCACTATCACCTTTTCTACCTCCACAGAAGAATACCACCCACTCATCAACTCTTAGGAAATGGATGCCGAAACGTATCCAAAAGTCTCCTCATGATCCTTTGTACAACATAACACCCATCTCGACTAACCCCTACCTTTGTAATAATTCACTCACAACTAAACTCTATATAAATTCACCCACAGTAACCCACTATCACCTGCAATGCAAGACTAATCACAAGCAATGTATGCATTATCTAAATCATGTAGTTGTCTAGTGACCTGCATTAGTTTTTGAAAATCATTACATAAACCACTTCACGACACTCGGCTACACTGGTTACACATCAATTATGGAAAGGGATTGCGATCTCACCTTTTGGGATCCTAATTAATTTCCATACCAATGTGTTAATCTTTTGTAGTAGATCACCAAAGCCCTCACTTCAGGTCATCATGCAAGTAGAAGGATCCTCTGCAATTGGGCCCAGCATGCCAATCACCAACTTTGGTAACCTATTAGTTGAATCTTATCCTACCTCATAACCACCAGAGTTTCAAGGATTCTGTTGACCTAAGCATCAACTTAGGGACTTGCGGAGAAAGAGACTATACCTCAATCCCCTCACAAGTGCATATAGTGGGGATACACGCTTTTAATTATCAATCCAAAGAGTATACAAACCTAGCCGAGTGTATGAGGACATGCAATCATGTAATGGTCAATGCAAATGAACTACTCAAAGAATGTAAATGAGGCAAGGACTTATCCAAACAAGCTCCAACTGTTGGTCAAGGCGAAACGATACTTGGTGCAGCAGCCGTCAGTATTTTGGACTTTTCTCCCGGCTCCGAACTCCAAATATAGCAAATAGCATATGCGTTTCGAAGCTCTCGAGAAGACGCATCCAATGGCAGTGGTTTCACTCAATTCTGACGCTCCTACTTCAAGTTATGAGCGAAATACTGAGTCGCGGGAATACTTTCCTACACATTCAGCACTTCCTACACTTCGCACACACCTTTCCTACAGCAAAGAAACACTCTCAAGGATAGACAACACTCACAAGCACTCTTTCCAAGCGATATACACGCATACAAGCTCATGAAGAAGAAGATAAGGAGTGAAGAAGACACAAATTCGAATTTCTGTGCTCTCTATTCTCACAATGGCAAAAAGTCCTTTACAAAGAGTCACATTTGACTTATATACTAGTGCCCTAAAAATGGTCCTTTCACACAAGTGACCGGCACTTTATTCCCTAAGAGGCTAATTTCCTACTATTGTACATGGGTATTCTCTACTTTTCTGTGGGGATGCATCTAGAGGACTCCTCTAGTGCCTTTACAAGGGGAAATATATTACAAGAATGAATATGATACAAAAATGTGTAGTCCAAATCGGAAAAATTTTGGGGCCCGTCTTTTTCTCTGCTTGTGCGCTCTTTGGCTCTGCAACACTCTCCCCCTCTTCGTCTCTGTCGTCCCTTGACAGGCTTTGCTTCTTGGCATCAGTTTGTTGTCCGCACGCACCCAGTGGTCAGTATTGTCTGATTCTTGATCTTGCATTACGTTTTAGAGGCGCTCTGATTTGTCCTGGTTGCACACATCGGACCTTGCTGTGTCATTCACTTCTTTTCACTGCACGCAACCTTTGCTCATTGTTACCTGTTTATAAAACAGGTGTTCAGTTTTGACGGCCTCTTCTTACTTCTTGTTTTACATTCTCTGGGCCTGATGCATTCGCCTTGATCGCCCGCAACCCTTGGAGTTAGACTGACTACCTGATATTCTGCAGTCTAATTCACCTATAGGTTCCTTAATTCTGGGTTGCCACGCACGCCACCAGTGGAAGGTCTGAAGATGTGGTGCTTCAGTCTTCGATCTGGACCTTCCAGAGATCAAGAGGTTGAAGCACCCATGTGGGTTACGGCCTTTCCTTGGTGTGTGTGCCCATGCGGGGCTCTGTGCAGAGATGGGTGTTGCGCCCCTGCGGGGCTTCCTGCAGAGATGTATCTTCAAATCTTGCTTTTTAGTGAAGCAACTTCTTTCGTTGTCTTCTTTTTTTCTTCTTTTTACTTGTCTCGCCCTCAACACTGCCCCCCTCCTGGACTCTGTCGTCCCCGACAGGCTTTGATAAGCGACGGGCATATGTTCGATATACTTGTTGCTCTGTATCATTTAGCAGATTGGCTTCACGTATCATGAGCTGTTTCCATTGTTCCGCTTTTACTCCATCGTTGGGCGGTTGTCTGTGATCTGCGAAGAAGCTTAATTCATATGCCACAAGTCTGGCATTCAGATTGGATGACATCTTCAAAAAGATCTCTGAATCTATTTCAAAAAATCCTGTAAAAAACGCTTCTTCGAATGTCTGCATATATGGACTTGGCAAAAACATCAGTCTGGAATAATATGCCATTATAGTTGGTCTGCTTGGCATCACTGATAGATCAAAAATAAGTATGTCGGTGCCCTGATTAATTCCAATAAAATTCAAAAATGTGTATGCCGCGTGTTTAAAAACTTTTAGCACAATGAGCAGCATACTAAGTATTTTATTGGTCATTTTGACAGCTAAATCTGGTACTGTCGCATAATTTTGTAGCCAAAATTCTATGGTTTTTATCATGTAATCTTCCGTTGGCAAATAATTATGTGGCGGGCTCGGAAGCAGAGGAAAATTGAGCCACTGTTTATTGATAGTACCGTTTCTTTGAAGATCCAAAAATTCCCTGGTATCACTTCGACGTGGTGATGGACAAAATGAAGGGTTTACCTGGAATGCATATGGCGCTGCTTGCCAATGCACTCGTAGTGTGGGATGTTTCTCCAAAAATTTTCTCCGCCACACTGGTTGGGCAGCTTCAAATTCTGCTTGAGTAAACTTGAATGTATCATTCTCGAAGTTAAGCTGCTCATCAGGGCTCTTCTGGGTGATTCTCTTTATATAGCGTCTTGTTTTCTCTTTCAAAAGTCCATATGGAACGTTGAAAGGCTTTATGATCTTTTCTAAGTCTTTACCTTTGATCTTAGCTTCCTTCATGATCTTGATTACTTCATTTTCAAAATTTTCTGTCAACCGGGACACCACTAGTGCCCGTTCCTTCTGACTTATTTCTGCAGTGTATGGCATTGGATGTTCATCATGTATGTCGGCCAACTGCTCATGTATTGGAGAATGATAGATCGGGTGAGATAGAGGGCTTACCTCCACCTCGTCAGTAGGATGTTGCTTTCCTGGCACTACTGATGTCCCGATCGGTTCTTTGTCTGTCTTCTGATTCTTTAGTTCTTCGATGCATTCATCTTTTTCCTTTATCTGTTGTATGGCTTCACCGAGTTTTTCTTTGGTTGCTAGGAGCTCCTTACCTATGTCAACTACGTGATCCATATTTTCACTGTAGCTTTGTACCAGTTTTGCCTGTGATGTACTCAGCTGCTTTTTGAGCTCACCTATTTCCTGAGTGTGCCGCCGTTCTGATTCCTCTTGTACTTCTTTCGCTTGTTGCAGCAACTCGGCATACTCTGCTATCTGTTCTCTTAATTCCTGTTCTTTAGTGTCTGAGGGGCCCTGTTGTAACAGTGGTTGATCATATAATAAAGACTTCATTAATTCTTTATTCCTATCGCGCAGGCTGTCGTTCTCTTCTAGATATAGCTTGAGTTGCTGTTCTAATAGCACGCTTCGCATCTTCATTTTCTCTTTTTCAGCCTCGCTTGCTTTGTGTAATTTTTGCAACTCTTCTAGTTGTGTAAGCAGCTTCTGATTTTGGGCGATGGATGCGTCATATTGTGTCTTGATTGTTAGCACTTCAGTATTTTTGTTTGCCAATTCTGTTTGTGCTACAATTAGCTGTGCCGATAGCTGTTCACTCATGAGTTGAAACTGATTTTTTTCTCTTCTTGCTTGGTCATATTCGGCATCTATATCCATCATTTGCTGCTGAGTGTCCATGGCCGTTTGAATCATCTGTTTTACTACCGGTTTTAACTGCGTGACATCTACATTAAGCCAGGTTTTAGGTATTGTTGGTTCTTCTCCGGTAGTCACGTCTTTGCCTTGAGCAATGTGTAATGTGGTGTCATGGGGCTGCCTGATCTGAAGCTGGATCCTTGGCTCAGCCCCCATGTCTTCGTTATGTCCTTGAGGTGTGTCATCAGGCACCTCGATTACGGTTTGTTCTTTTTGTCGGAGCTCCTTCGTTTCCTTATTCACTGGGGTTTGTTCTTCCTCTTTAATAGGTGCTTTGACATGTGTAACCCCAGCGGTCGTATCTTCCTTGATGCTTATTTTTGTAGTGTCATTCAACTGAATGACGTGCTCCAGTTCCCTAGATTCTTCGCCTCTTTTTTCTTCTTCTTCCTGATTTTGTGGCGTGACTTCCACTTGATTGACCTCGTTCCCTTCACCTTCATGTGATTCCGTCCGTATATCAGTATCTAATGTATCCTTTTCATGACTGGAATCTGTATTCGTGCTGGAATCATCAATGCCCAGCTCTTTGTACCTTCCCGTTTTTTTCGGTGTTTGCTCTGGAACTCGTTGTGTCTGCTCTTGACTAGCTTGTCTATAGTGGTGTCCTTGAATGTTTAAATTGACTTGCCCTTGCATGTACTGATGTGTTTGCTCGAGGGAAGTAGACAGATCTCTCTTAGTGATCGGCATTTGAGCCGTCGTGATCTTAGGCAAGAGGTGCGTTCTCTTGGACTGAGGTGTTGCTTGAGCTTCCTCTTCTCGTAAGCGCTTCGTACCCCTCATGGGTTTCTGTGTGCTGGTTCCAGCCTCTTCAATACCTGTAGCAATTTTCTTCTTTTTGGGAACTGTGGCGGATTTCACGTACTTAGCCAGCCCTTCTGAGTTTGGCATCTCCCTTAAACAATTCTTCATATCCAAAGCTTCATAAATCAGCAATGTCAAAGCGGAACTGCCATTCAGGAACTTCTTCTGGCCCCATTTCTTCTGGGCTTCAAATAATCTTTCTTGTACATAGCCGGTCAGATTTACCTTGTTGCCAATCTGTCTCATGGCATGGGATAGTAACTGAACTACTATTTTTTGAGGTGCAGTGTACCTGTGCATACTAGGAAAACAGAAATGTTGATGCACCAATCTGACTGCATCTTCGATATCTATTCTGTTGATCTCTAGGAATGATCTTTTCTTTGGGTCGTGGCATTCATCCTTAATGTTAGTAATGCCCTCCTGACTCCATCCAAAAGCTTTATTTATCAATTCATGTGTGAATTGAATCGTCTTCCACTTGCCTACTTTATCCAATACCTGTGCTTCTGGAATTGATATCTTTGTTGCAGCAGGTTGCATAGTATTCATTACTTGAGTGCACCGCTGAAAGTCTGGTACATAAATAGGCAATTTCAGAAATGCTTCTATTCCTGCCTGGGTCCATACGTCTTCAATGTGTGGTAACCCTTGTACTATCGTTTTGAAGTCCTGAGACATGATAGGGAAACAGTGATCCCTGTCCATAATCTTTATTATTGCCATGAAGAGAAGTTCTGACACTGGTTGGTCATCCTGGAACCAATGGCCTCTTACTCTTGTAATCGACTCTAATGGAAAAAGTGGGACTTCTTCCTCTTGAGTGGCTTCAGAATTTGTTGATGACATCTGCACTCAATATAGAGTGTGAATTAGTGGCCATATATTATCAGAAATGTTCCTTTATTTGTCTTAAGCTTGACATTGCTCCGAGTGAATGGTGTCGTCCCTTTCCCGTGTGTGTGAGAAAGGTAATACCTGGTTTTTTTCATGTATATATATATATATATATATATATATATATATATATATATATATATATATATATATATATATATATATATATATATATATATATATATATATATATATATATATATATATATATATATATATATATATATATATATATATATATATATATATATATATATATATATATATATATATTTTGCTGAAAAGAAAACATAACTGTTAGTCCATAGCCGAAGCGGTTAGTAAGTTTTTTTTTTTGGAGTATAATTTTTTTTTATGTATGTACAAGTGCTCTCCTATTTCCAAAGGGAAAATGTGCGTGACTATCCGGAAGTAGAAGAAAGACGTGCCGAATGCTTGGCCTTGTAATGTGGCTCTATCATGCATACTTTGGATCTCGACAACTCCTCATGTGTGCAATTGGATTTTGTAGCTCTATGCATACAAGTTGCGGGATCCTTCTGCACCCAAATCTGCTTCATTTGGTGGGGATGTATTTCCTTCGGAACCTTCTTGCTAAACATGATTCTTCCCTTATAGTGCATTTGCTCTATCTGCTTTTGGAATTGCGGTTTTCCTTGCGTTGCAGCTGCAGACTCCTTCTTTTTCCAATAGGTCTTCTTTCTTGGCTGATGTGCCTGTTGACCATGTTGATGGTGATTGCCCTTCTGAGGATGCTCATTGTTTTGGTTGGTCGTCCTTGAAGTACATGACTTTGGGATCCATATTTGTGTTCGATCCGATTGTGCAGTTATCAGTTTCTTTGGGATCCATCTGCTAGTGAGTCGTGGTTGACTGAAGTGTTCGAAATTCTTTGTCTTCTTACTCAATTTGACATGCTGATGTCGAAGACTTTTCTGTTGCTGAAGATATGCCTTCTTTTGATCCTTCCTTATCCAAGCTAGTGTAGAATGTGGAATAGGGTATACTTTCATAGGTGTAGACTTCAATTCTTGCAAAGGAGTATTCTTTCTTGTGCATTGTGTTTCACTGGGCTTGATTTCATGTTCATGTGCACTCTTGTGACTCTCTATACTCAAAGATGGAGTGCACACAGAACTCACGGTATTCTCACATGAAGTACTTGACGATGGGGTTTCTATAGTGCTAGTGAACATACAATCATGACTTTGTTCATTGGAATGAACTTCTGGCTCTATATTAGCGGCTTTGAGTGGTCGTTCGTCTAGCAAACTATATACCTCACGAGGTCCTATTCTGGCAGAGATGTATCCTAAGGCCAATTGAATGGTTACCTCATATTCATAGATCCAATCTTGACCTAACACAACATCTTCAAGCAGATCCTGGTCCTGACACACTAAGAGTCTCTGCTCCATAGTGTTGTTCCCCATATGTAAAGGTAAGGTTATCTCACCTATGCATTGAGTAATTTTTCCTCCTATTCCTATCAATTGTGCCATTGATGGGCGTAACTCCTCTTTAAGTTTCTGAGACAAAGAAAATCTGATGCAGCTTATGGCTGCTCCTGTGTCTATGAGAGCATCCACTAAGTGGTACTCTTTTCGTCCTGCTCCCAGATTCAAATATGGTTGTCGTCTTTGTTGCCCTGAGTTCTCAGTGGCTCAAAAATTAGCCATTGGGATGAGTTCTTCTCCTACTCGATATCTCTCGTCTCTTTCTCTCATCCACTCTTTCCGTTTTCTGATGCGTTCTAGGGCTTCCTGTCTCGCTTCTTCTCGTATTCGTTCTTCTTCCTTTTTCCTACTTTGAGCTCCTAACAGTCGCGCTAGCATTTGGTCAGTCAAGGGCTCCATGAATCTTTTCACTCTGCATCCACTGATGTAGTTGGAACAAGTCGGCAATTTCCTCTACGTTGTTTTTGGGGTTTGATGTGCTACTTGTTGACTCTTCGCTTTTCAAACTACCTTGGGGTATTTTCAAGTCTTCTGCAAGGTTATCTTCTAGGTCTATACATTCCTTCATACACTCTTGCAAGGTTTGAACTCTCTTTACGTACACTAATGACCTCAAGGTTCCGTTCAACAGTCCTTCTAAGAACAATGATACCATTTTGTTTTGCGTCGGTCTCTCTTCTACGGGGCATCTATCCACATACTGCTTGAATCTCCTTGCTGCCAATCTTACTGACTCGGTAGGGACTTGTTTGAAGCTGTGGATTAATGATGAAGAATTGTTTTTAATTCCAGATTTGGTAAATTCTTCAATCATTTCCTGATATACCTGCTCCATGTTCTGAAAGGTATTCGGGTCCAATGGCTGAAACCAGGCCAAAGCTGTGTCTGACAAGGTAAGACCAAAGGACTCATATTGAATCATGAAGTCATCTACCTGCTCGGCTCTAACCACTTGTTTAAATTCTGCTATGTGATTATAGGGTTCACTAGAGCCATCATAATGATTTCTCATGCACTTCGCAACTTGGATCGGCCTTAGCCGTCTTCCTGCTTCAGGTTGTCTAGGCATTACAGGGTAATTTGGTCTTCCTATTGGTATGCCTGGTCCTCTCACTACCTGCGGTCTGACTGGAGCCTGAACTCCATGTCTTGGGTCTATAGCTGGTTGTGGCCGATAGTTAGGATTAATGGCAGGCATTGCAAATTGTACATGTGGTCTGACGGGGATCTGGGTTTGTTGTGTTTGTCGTGTTTGTCCCGACTGTTGATATGAATCGTTCTGAGATGTTCCAAGTGGATTCAATGAAGTAGTGGCTTGGTCTTTAGGGGGGAACACTGGGATGTTCTGATATTTCAACTCAGCTCTCTCTAATTCTGTTATTGGCCAATATCTTCTGTGATTTTTGTCCAAATATGTGATAATGGTGGGGAACTCAGGGTCTTGCAACTCATAGATGGTAACTCGATTAGGAGCAGCTTCCCATATAGAGGAATGGGCTCTGAGCAGGTGCTCCATCCCGTTGATCAAATATACATCTATTAGAGTGTCATCCTAGGGAATTAGGTCTCCTCTCCAAAGTTTAGTAATTGTAGATCTCCCTCTAGGAGTAGTTACTTGCTCTTCGTTTCCACATCCATTTAAACTTGAAGCATTATTTTCCTCACCATGCTCATTAATGATTTCCGGGTGTTCGGTGACCATGTATTGAATATCTTGTTTGTCCATGTACAGTCCTCCTACATATTTGACGGCTGGTCTAGGCACGATGTATGCTTCTGAAGCCTTCCTCAGTCTGGCCACCGATCTGTTTAGACCATCCAAATAGATAGGGATCTCATTGTGGTTGGTGTTCACATACTCTAAGGAAGTTCTGTATTCTCCCTCAATGATGGACATCTGGCCAATCATGGGTACTGTGTTTTGCATATCCTCTGAAGCCATGGGGATTTCTCCTTCTGACTCACTGGAGGTCTCAGAATAGTGTGAACGGCTACTTGGTTCGGCTACACTCCCTACGGAAGAGATTACACTTCTTCGGCTTCCTAGGGTTCTTCCGGATCTCAGGTTCATTCACTTAAGAGCTCTGATCAAATCTTGTCCACCTCTAGCCTCTAGAATTCTAAGCTATGGCTTAGAAGTCTAGGAAAAATTAGGCTGGAAAGTGACTGAAGTAGAAATTTTCAAACCACGATACTTGGCTTTCCAAATTCCACGATCTCTGGCTACAGACGATACTTGGAACTGGTGATACTCACCCTCCGACGATACACGATACCTGACCTTCACGATCTCTGGTAAACGATCTTTGACCAAACGATACTTGATGGACACGATACACGATATCTGAGTGAAAACGATATACGATACCCGAGTCCAGACGATACACGATATTTGATCGCAGACGATACTTGATCTTCGGAAGAAAACGATACACGATACTTCCCCAAACGATCTTTGGCAAAACGATCTCTGGACTCAACGATCTTTGGTCAAAACAATACACGATCGACGATACTTGGTTCAAAACGATATGCGATCGCTGGTAAGTATCGCGATCTCTGAGACGCGATACACGATACTTGGACCAAACGATACACGATCTCTGTCAATACGATACTTGGTTAAAACGATACACGATACTTAACAAGTGTCGCGATCTTCAGGCCACGATACACGATATTTGACGACAACGATACTTGACACACGATACCCGACCAAACGATCGACGATCTTTGGCAAGTATCGCGATCTTTGAACCAAACGATACACGATCGCTGATCCAAACGATACACAACCAACGATATCTGACCGAAACGATACCGATCTTTAATCCCAACGATCGACGATCTTTGGCAAGTATCGCGATCTCTGGAACACGATACTTGAGCCAAACGATACACGATCTTTGGGCTCAAACGATCTTTGATCGAAACGATACCGATATTAGGGAAATATCGCGATACTCGACCACAGGAGTCCACGATACTTGACAAGTATCGCGATACTCGACCGCGGGAGCAAAAACGATACTTGACCCTTTTTGAAATTTTTGCAAATGTTTTTGAGGTTTTGATTTTTCCCCCTTGTTCACCTAGCTCTTCTCTCTTATCCTCACTCACTGTATCAATCAACATACAACTTTTAGCCCCCTGAGAGCCCTAACGATACTCAGCGCAGATCGTTTTTTCTTTCCTAGGTTGAAATGCTGAGAAATTTTTTATCAAAAGGGTGGTTTAGTTTACCTTGGTAGCACCTATGGTCTCTTGGTCAACTCCCTTGCTCTGTGCACTTCCCTACTGCTTGTTTTCCTCGCCCACGATCTCTGCTAGCTCACGCGATACTCGACAGTGCTCTCCACGATACTTGTTCACACAAGTGACTTGAAAAATGATATTTTTTTTGGTTTTTATACTTGGCTTTTCCTAACTACTGAAAATGAAACAACAAGACCAAAAAGTGAAAGCCACTCTAATCTACTCCCTTACTCTCCCTAATTTTCTCCTACCACTCACTTCCCTAAACTAACAACTCACTACACACACTCCAAGAATGAGAAGTAGCAAGTGCGGGTGAAAATGACTTACCAAAGAAGAGAAGATTTCCGCTCCTCCACTTACTTCAATGCAAAAAGCTACTTACCATCACACGAATGCCTCGGTTTGATTCGTCACTCCCCGGCAACGGCGCCAAAAAGTGTGTTGACCTAAGCATCAACTTAGGGACTTGCGGAGAAAGAGACTATACCTCAATCCCCTCACAAGTGCATATAGTGGGGATACACGCTTTTAATTATCAATCCAAAGAGTATACAAACCTAGCCGAGTGTATGAGGACATGCAATCATGTAATGGTCAATGCAAATGAACTACTCAAAGATGTAAATGAGGCAAGGACTTATCCAAACAAGCTCCAACTGTTGGTCAAGGCGAAACGATACTTGGTGCAGCAGCCGTCAGTATTTTGGACTTTTCTCCCGGCTCCGAACTCCAAATATAGCAAATAGCATATGCGTTTCGAAGCTCTCGAGAAGACGCATCCAATGGCAGTGGTTTCACTCAATTCTGACGCTCCTACTTCAAGTTATGAGCGAAATACTGAGTCGCGGGAATACTTTCCTACACATTCAGCACTTCCTACACTTCGCACACACCTTTCCTACAGCAAAGAAACACTCTCAAGGATAGACAACACTCACAAGCACTCTTTCCAAGCGATACACACGCATACAAGCTCATGAAGAAGAAGATAAGGAGTGAAGAAGACACAAATTCGAATTTCTGTGCTCTCTATTCTCACAATGGCAAAAAGTCCTTTACAAAGAGACATTTGACTTATATACTAGTGCCCTAAAAATGGTCCTTTCACACAAGTGACCGGCACTTTATTCCCTAAGAGGCTAATTTCCTACTATTGTACATGGGTATTCTCTACTTTTCTGTGGGGATGCATCTAGAGGACTCCTCTAGTGCCTTTACAAGGGGAAATATATTACAAGAATGAATATGATACAAAAATGTGTAGTCCAAATCGGAAAAATTTTGGGGCCCGTCTTTTTCTCTGCTTGTGCGCTCTTTGGCTCTGCAACACTCTCCCCCTCTTCGTCTCTGTCGTCCCTTGACAGGCTTTGCTTCTTGGCATCAGTTTGTTGTCCGCACGCACCCAGTGGTCAGTATTGTCTGATTCTTGATCTTGCATTACGTTTTAGAGGCGCTCTGATTTGTCCTGGTTGCACACATCGGACCTTGCTGTGTCATTCACTTCTTTTCACTGC
The DNA here is from genome assembly GCA_020310875.1 of Ceratopteris richardii. NCBI lineage: Eukaryota > Viridiplantae > Streptophyta > Polypodiopsida > Polypodiales > Pteridaceae > Ceratopteris > Ceratopteris richardii. Next base: position 141,874,589 of record CM035418.1, on the reverse strand, counting down.
ACGCAACCTTTGCTCATTGTTACCTGTTTATAAAACAGGTGTTCAGTTTTGACGGCCTCTTCTTACTTCTTGTTTTACATTCTCTGGGCCTGATGCATTCGCCTTGATCGCCCGCAACCCTTGGAGTTAGACTGACTACCTGATATTCTGCAGTCTAATTCACCTATAGGTTCCTTAATTCTGGGTTGCCACGCACGCCACCAGTGGAAGGTCTGAAGATGTGGTGCTTCAGTCTTCGATCTAGACCTTCCAGAGATCAAGAGGTTGAAGCACCCATGTGGGTTACGGCCTTTCCTTGGTGTGTGTGCCCCTGCGGGGCTCTGTGCAGAGATGGGTGTTGCGCCCCTGCGGGGCTTCCTGCAGAGATGTATCTTCAAATCTTGCTTTTTAGTGAAGCTGCTTCTTTCGTTGTCTTCTTTTTTTCTTCTTTTTACTTGTCTCGCCCTCAACAGATTCCCAGGACCAATGGCCATAAATGATCCTCCTATGGGATACACTAAAAAAGTTCATAGAAATTCTCATTGCTTCGAAGGTTTGGTAGGACCCTTAGCAGATGCAAACTTTATCTTTGATGCCATGCTTAGTTTTGATAATATCAAGTGGTGCAAGTACCAATTTTTCTCAGGAGAATTTGAAGAGCTCCAAAATTCAGAAGAGTTAAAGCACATTTGGGCTCGAGCTGGTTTTACGGAATATTTTAGTGATCCATTGCCCAAACCTGACTTCTACTGATGCTACTATTTGGTGACTACACTTCAAGCCTCCAAGAACAAGGATTTGCCCGGAACATTCATTCTTTCATCGTTGGTAAATGACTCCCCTTATAAGAAGTTTTATCTTTCAAAATATCTCATTCAGGTAGCGATTAAGATCCAGGGGACTCACGCGTCGACGGAGCGCGAAAGGCTTATTCCAGAGCCGATGAAGCATGGTGATGTTTTGAAGTGGGTAGATAATTCGGTGATCACACCAGAACTCTCTAAGCCGTTGCACATATGTATGCAACATTTTGCATTTCCAACCCAAGATCACTTCACCATCCCTCAAAAGTGCATCTGGTTTGGTTTGTATTTGGCCACTACAGGACCCCAAACCATAGGTCTGGCTAGTTGGATTATTGATTAGTTGGATTTAGCTCAACAACGATGGGAATGCAAACACATCGTCCATGGCTGTTGCACCCTTACTAGAATAGTCTACATGTGTTTGGCATATGATTTTCCCATAGAACACGTGATGACTAGTGAAGAATTAAAAGCATTCAAAGGAACCACCAAGAAGGCCCAAAAAGCTAGCAAAGGATGGGCAGGCAAGTGCATGCGTGGTTCTAGCCCATGCTTGCGAATTCTAGAGTCCCCATCACCTCAACCATATTCTCCACAATAGTCTCCAATGAAACCCCTCGCACCTGTACAACCCATCCGTATATGCCTTTCATGACATGTTATCATAGAAGTTACTATGAGTGCGGTGACTTCTCATGCAACCACCATTCAGGAACCTACCACCATAGCAGGAGAATTTCCCACCACCATTGGTGCAGAAGCCTTTAATTTTCCTATACCTAACTTGGAGGCAGGACCAACAAACACCACCTTTGATTTTGAAATGCATGATGATTTCTCTAGTGAATTTCAATTTTCAAAAGGGTAGATTTTCTCACAAGAGTATGAGCGACCAAGTTACTTGACCACACCCCCTGATCAACCACAAGAGCAAGTAGTCTCTAGCTTAGAAGATGAGAGAACAGAAGCTTACAATGAGGATGGTGATGATGAAGCCAGTCAGGCTAGCCACGACTCTCAAGAGGACATGCAGAATGATGAGCGAGAGCAGCAAACTGAAGCTCAAGGTAACACAAGTACCCATGAAGATGACACGTTCGAAGCTGTCGCCTACACTTTGGCAATCCAAAAATTATACCGCACTATGTAGGCAGTCTGGGCACACAGACAACTATCCGAAGTAGAAAGTCAAGTGATTCTCAAGCAAGAACTCGCTACTGAAGGTTTCAAAGAAGCTTTCATTCAAGGCTTTAGGGAATTAGTCAAATCCATTAGAACCAATGAAGCACTACGTTATTTGCCGAGGAAACCACTATCGAAGTTTGACCCATGATGCATCTGATTACTCTCCAAGCAAGGTTAGTATATTCGCATACCAACAAATACCCAATCTTCACACCATGCTAGGGAAGCCCGACTTATTCCGGAAACCCAACTTGAAGAAGCGACCATAGTCATCGACTCCCTGCCTCATCCTTCCACTGTAACTCCCACTACCATCATCGACGTACCTACCACACCACCTGTTCCTCTTTCACCTCCCCCCCTCCAGTTTCCCCTGTACACCCCACCTTTCTTAGATTGTCCACGTTTATCGCAAGTATTGTAGAAGAAGCCCTTGTTGCCTCAACCCCCCAAACTCTCCCCACACCCATTCCACCTAACTTTCCTCCTATAGCTCCCACAATCCATTTCTGACTCCATCCTTTCCTTCTTTTCCCATCCCTCCAAGGCCTATATTCCCATTTCCCCCTCCAATGACCTTCTCACCAATCTCACCTCCTCACCCATTCCTTTATCCTCCCCTCTTCGCCAAGTAATATGCAATAGCCAATCTGTAATTTATTCGTCCACCTTTGTAAATCTCGTATTCACACCCACTCACGCACCCACTATCACATCACTCTTCACCGTCACTGCACTCGACACCACGTCCAGTGACATGGACATTTCACCACCCATCGCACCACCAGACACCTCACCTATTTCACCACCCCATTTAGGCACGTTGCACTTCTCCACGGTCACCACTGCATCCACCTTCCCACCCCCCTTTTCCCTTCCCCTTGCATCCACACCCACACCAACAACATCTTCACTCACCACACCATTACTATTTTCACCCACGATCGACACCGCTTTCTGCCAGATGTTTTCTTGCATGACACAAGTTAGAGACGAATTCGCATCTCTCGGGACCAACTGCAGAAAACAACTACAGATTTACAGGTGCAATTAAACTCTTTAACCAATGAGAATGCCTCCCTTAATGCACGCTATCAAGAACTATGCAAGGCCTACCATTCCCTCGAACTAAAAAGCGAACAGAAGATGACGGAATCCATTACCAATGTTGACAACCTCTTACGGGCTCAAACAATAAAAAATGCTACTCTCACTCAAAATATGGGACTGTTAAGATGACACCTCATGGCAACTAAGGAAGAGAACCAACGATTGCAAGAAGAGAACAGAGAAAATCTCGAAGCAGCTTTGGATCGACCGGATGAACCCCTGAGTCCCAACCGTTTTAAAGCAGTACCATCTGAATCTATGTAGATGTTGTTAGAAGATCATGCATGACTCTTAGAGGATTATGACAATATGAATGAAGCATATCAAAAGCTCCACAACGACCATAAATTGCTACTGTTGCGAACACTTGTGCAGCAACCATCACCAACTCCTGAAGTCACACCTCTAGAGATTATAGAGGAACTCAATACTTTACGCACTCAGATACTTACTCTTCAAGTGCAGATTGTTGCTTACTCCAAGCCTCCCAAGCCAGATTCCCCACTTGAACTTCCGGCTGATGAAGAAACTGTGTCTATCCCGGTGGAGGAAACTTTTGAAGAGGCCTATGAACCACAACCCATCCCAGGTGGAGGTGTAATGGCCGAAGGCCAAGACACTTTTGAACTCCCTACACCCGCATGAATGAACTCAGTAGAAGAACTTGGAAAGACCCACTCAGCACGGGTCGAGGCCCAATTACATGCCAACTATGATTGAGGAACACATCTTACAATCACCTTATTTCGCTCACTTGGCCCCTCGAAGGTATATCTCAAGCCATGAACTTCAATACAAACTGTACTTCATGCTGATGGCAGAATATCAATTGGAAATTGAGAAGGAGACGAGTAAGAAACCATCCCATGCCACTCAACTCGAGCATGACGACCTACCATCAAAAGCACAAAATGGTGTAATCTTTCAACCAACTTGGCGATAGGAGTTACTATAGGCATATCCAAAGATGATGCACACATGGGTCAAGGCACCCTTGTATTTGAAGTACAACCCATGTTGGGGACCTATGCCAAGACACTGCTCCTGGAAGGCATTCGCAATCAAAGTTCAAAATAATAAGTAGTGCTAGGAGTGGCTTAATTATCCTTACTTTACTCCACCCCATGGACCTCCCATAGTCGGATGTATGATGGCCACCATTCGCCATTGGCTTCCCCGCTTACACTACAGGGATGATGTTGCAGCACATATGACTGTCAAGATATTTGATATGATGCAGATTGTATTTCAGATCTTCCACCGCGTCAAAGCTCCGCATGTCAATACCCCGGGATTTGAGCATGGTAACCAGGTCTTACCATATGATATGAGCACTACGCCATCGCTCCGGGTGTGTTATGCTTGGCATTATTGAATCAAGTTATTACCCACTTGTTATAAGATGACATTTGAAGAGATGTTTACCACTGGCTTTTGGGAGTACCATTCTGAGGTTTTTATAACCAGGCCCACACACCTACTTCAATTATTTGCCTGTGAACAACTGGTGTACTCCACACACTACTTACTTCCGCCTCCCGATGAACCTCAGCCCATCGACTGGGAAAAACTTGAAGCTGATCTTGCACGAGGTATTCACATCGCGGAGCACACCCTCACTCATGACCTCCTACAAAACTATATCATGTAGACCCCGCAACAAGATTCTATCGGGGACGACAGACGCGAGAGGGAAGGGGGTGTTGGTAGTAGCCAAAGGCACAGATGATGAGGAAGCATGTGAAGGTGGACTACAAAGAAGTCATGGGGAGCCATGTAGTTTATTTTTTTCCAAATAAACATGTTTTATAGTACTTTCTCAAAACCCCAAACAACGATTTTCATCACTCTTGTACCATATGTATAATAGAAGCGCACACTTTTGTAACTAGTAGCTCCATTTTGTGGAAGCAGAGGAGTCCTCAAGCTTGAGGAGCTTAGGTAGAACAAGCATACCAATTTTGGCTATTTTTATATCTCGTTTAGACCTCCAAATAGTGCTCAGATGCTAGATGTGAAACCAGTTAAAACTAGTCTAAAATCTATAAAAAGTGCTAGAGAGTTCATTTTTGAGGTTGGTTAGTGTGAGCTTTGAGCTATTTTGAGCTTGTAATAGTGATCTTGAGCAATAGAGTCCATTTTCCTATCTTCCATTGTGTCTTTCTTGTCTCTTACATGCGTGTGCGTATGTGTGTGTGCATCTCCATGCTTCTCACCTTCACTCTCACTACATCTTGCATTCATGATCTTCATATCACTCCTATCTCTTCCATGGGTTGACATTAAGGAGGTGGAGCTTCTTAACGTGGTGCTTACCATTGTGCTAGAGCAACACATATTACTGATTTTAAGGCTAGTTTGCATGTCTCATTTGAGATGTTAGATTTGGGGCATTTGCATCATTATCTAGGCATTCAGTTTATGCAAGTTGATGGTGGAATATATTTGTGTAAAAAAAAGTATATTGACACATTATTGCAACGTTTTGGCCTTGAAGACTACAAACCTATTGCCACTCCTATGGAGAGAGGTTTACGATTGAGTCTTAATGATGTTGGAGATGCATTTGATGTTGTTGTCTATCAGCAAGCTATTGGATGCTTGATTTACTTATGCATTTCTCAGCCAGTTATTCAGCTTGTTGTCTCACGAATGAGCAGGTTTATGCAGTGCCCAAGCGTCAAGCATTGGCAGGTGGTTAAGCACATCTTTCCTTACTTGAGTGGTACATGGCCACTTGGATTGTTTTATCCCAAGGGGGGATCACTACCGCCAGATTTACATGCTTTTTTTTTACTTTGACTAAGCTGGTTGCTATGACACTCGTGTGTCCACCATTGGTTTTTGCTTAATGCTTGGTAGCTCATGCATATCTTGATTGAGCAAGAAGCAGCCTACTGTGGCCACAACTAGTTGTGAGGCTGAGTATAGGGGAGCTTTCACAATGACTGTTGAGTGTGTGTGGCTCAAATGCCTTATGGTTGATTTGGGTGTTAGTCAATCTTCTACCACCACCATCTTCACTCACAATTAGAGTACATTGGTAGTTGCGAGGAACCATGTGTTCCATGATCGCACTAAGCACATTGAGTTGCACTATCATTATGTCAAGGAGAGGTTCTCTGCTAGAGAGATCAATTTGGCATATGTGCCCATACAGGAGAACATTGCAGACCTTTTCACAAAGGCTTTACCTAGGGAGAAGTTTGAAGCTTTCCGCAAAGCTTTGGGCTTACTTCCTATTGTGGATTGATTCCACATAGCTTGGAACTTCCTTATACATGAGTGCTAGCTCCTTGTTCACTGCATCACTCCTAGGGGGAATTTGTTGATATATTTAGGTAGTGATGTGTGTGAACATGCTAGGACCATCGGAGCACTTTTTTCCCTCTTTAGGATGTTTTTTTCCATGGACCTGTATATATGCCTATAACACTAACGGGTCAATTATCTTTGTGCATTCTAGTGGTAATACATTCAATACTGTGTGTTGTGCTCCAAGCTTCTTCTTCTTCCTTGTGGTCTTTGCATGCTTTCGTAGACCTCAAACTCCAACAAGCGATTTTGAGTGGTGTGGTTGGTCTTATCACAAATGGCACAAGGTTAAACATTCTAGCCTTTGATCTTGTCATGCTTTTGTCGTTTCTTCTTCCCTTTCCACTTGCTCTTGCCTACAAAGTTGGCCCAGGAAGTCTCCTCTTCATCTTCTTCCTTCTTTATGCCTTTTAGCTTCTTGTCCTTCTTGTCTGCATATAGAGCACTAGTTGAATTACCATGATAGGAGTTACCTTCCTTTATGCTATTGTTGGCCTCTTGATTGAAGAGTTGTCCAAGAAAGATGTTGAAGTTTGGAGTTTGCACATCCATGATGAGATCATAAGCCATGGTGAAGGATTGCCATTGCTTATCACTTCGAATCCCATTGAGAATTTGCCTCATGATAGCCTCTTCTTCAATCAGCTCTCTAGTGGATGCTAGCTGATTTGCAACCTCCTTGACCTTGGCAACAAACTCTGTGATCGTTTCCCAAGGCTCTTGAGATGTCTTACATCCTCTAATATGTGGTAATAGAAAGTCAAAGATAGAGTTTAGCATGTACGAATGTGTACCTAAGTCGTAGAACCTTAGGGACTTGTGTCAACTAAGACTATACCTCAATTGCCCCACAAGTGCATATAGTGATGGATTAATACATGTTTAATTATCAATCCATGAAATTAGACCTATATTGTCCTTCTTGGCAAGTTGGCTTTGCAAACTTTCAATGAGTATATCTTTGTCCTTTATTTGCTCGTTGACCGCCTTTAGATTTTTGTTACTTTGCACGAGGTGTTCGCCAAGTAGAGCTACCTGATCCGTGTCATCTTTGCACTGCTCGACAATCTTGGCTTCTACTGCCTTCCACTTGTTTCTAAGCTCATTCGTATCATACATATACTTTCTTTCCCATTGTTCCCCTAATCCTTGCTCTTGCCTTAGTTGTTCACCATACTTGGCCATTTTTGCTTCTAGTTCCCTTGTATCTCTTTGGTTAACTTCTGGTAACTCGTTTGGTTGATTTAGTAGAATTGAATTCATTAATTCTTTACTTATATTTCTTAGTGTGTCTACCTCATCCATGTATATTTTTATTTGTGCTTCTAAAATTTTTCCTCTATTTAACATGCATGCCTTTTCTGCTTCACTTGTCTCATATTAATTTTGAAGCTCTTTGGACTGATTTTTTAGCTATTGATTTTCCTCTGTGAGCGCTTTGCAGTTTTTCATAGCTTCCTTGGTTTCCTCCTCTTTTCTTGCTAGCCTCTTTTGGGCTTGTATCATCTTTGCTGATAAATCTTCACTCAAAACCTTGAATTCATTTTGTTCTACTAGTTCTTTGTCATAATCTTTATCAGCTTCCACTAGTTGTTGTTGTGTGTCCATGGCCGTCTGGATCATTTGTCTTACCATTGGTTTTAATTGTGCCACATCCACATTAAACCATGTTTTGGGTATACTCGATTCTTCACCTATTTGCATGTCCTTTCCTTTGTCAATGTGCATTGTCTCATTAAATGGTTGTCTGATTTGTAACTGAATCTGATGTTCTTCTTCTTTGACCATGGTAGACTTTGTAGTGCTTCCTTGAAAGGTTACATCCATAGGTGATGGCTTAGCCACCACTTTAATGGGCATAAATGGTTCTTGCTCAATGATTTCTTCTTCTTTATTCTCTTCCTTTGGATGTTTCATTCTAGGATGACCTTCTAGAGTAGCTTTCGTGAATTGAAGCTTTGATGTATCATTTATTTTGATCATGTATGTTCCTTCTTGTTGTTGTTCCTCCTTTGATTTTTCCTCTAATTTAGTATATTGTTCTTGACTTTGTCCTTGGCTCTCCAATTCATGTTGGTCCATCACTTGATTTAGTTCTTCCCATCCACCTTCATCATTTGATTCATTGTGGATATCCATGTTCACAGTTGATTGATCATTGCCTTCTGGGGATTTAGATGATGAGGTTGAATTGACTAACCCCAATTCTCTGTATCGGTGAAACTTGGTTAATCTTTTGCCTGGTAGATGATGAGATGCTACCTTGGATTGTTGGTAATGATGCCCTTGTACTAGCATATGAACTTGTCCTTCCATGAATTCATGGGTCTTTTCCATCGCTTCTTGTAACTCTGCCTTTGTGATAGGTGTAGGTTTTTCCAATTGAGTCCTTGGAAGAACATGTATCCTCTTTGGTGTAGGAGTTGCTGCCTCATTTAGAGCTTCCCTAAATCTTTTTGCTTCTTGCATCATTGGTTGTGAGTGGGTACTAGCTTCTTCTGTGATGGTCACACTTTTTCTCTTCTTGGGTACCATAGTTGTTTTTGCATATTTGACCATTCCCATTGAAGAAGGCATTTCTTAAGATATTCCCTAATATTCAAGGCATGGTAGATGAGTATTCTTAATGCCACACTTCCATTAAGGAACTTTTTGTGGCCCCATTGCTTCTTGGCTTCAAGCAATCTTTCTTGAACATAGGGCATCAAGTTGATTTGGTTGTCAACTTGTTTGATTGCATGAGATAAGAGTTGGACCACTATCTTTTGAGGTTTTGTATATCTATGCATGTTTGAGAAACAAAAGTGTTGGTGCACCAACCGAACTACCTCTTCGATGTCAATGTGGTTGATATGCAAAAATGTTCTCATTTTGGTTCTATGACTCTCTTCCTTGCGATCGATGGTCCATCCAAATGCTTCTTTGATTAGCTCGTGCATGAGTTGGATGGTAGTCCATTCTCCTTCGGCATTAAGAACCTTCACTTCAGGCACTGATGGCATGTCTAGTGCCGGATGCAAAGTGTTCATCACTTGAGTGCATCGTTGGAAGTGAGGTTTATAAATGGGATGTTCAAAATATTTGTGAATTCCATCCTTTTTTAAAACATCAAATGTTGATAAAATTTCGTGTAAATACTTCTTTGCGCCCTAATTTAGTTGATATGTATCCCTAGGCAAGATGTATGCTGACCTCATATTCAAAAATCCAGTCTTGTCCTAGTATCAATTCTTCAAGAAGGTCTTCATCTTTGCACACTAGAATTTGTTGGTTCATGGTGGTGTTACCCAGATGTAGGGACATTGAAACTTCTCCTATATACTCTATGACTTGCCCTTTGATTCCTATCATATATGCTTTAGTAGGATTAATGGTCATTTTAAGGTTTTTGGCTAATGAGACTCATATGCAACTTAATGCAACACCTGTGTCAATCAATGAATCTACTAATTGATATCCATTTATACCTAGATTCAAGTATGGTCGGGTGACACAATTATTTACGTTCTCTATGTTACCTATTTGATAGTTTTCCATGGGTATAGGTTCTTCTCCTTGTATATATCGTTCATGACGCTATCTTATCCATTCTTTCCTCTTCCTAATTCGCTCTAGTGCTTCTAGTCAAGCTTCATCTCTCATCCTTTACTTTTCTTTTTTTCGATTTTGCACTCCTAAGAGTCTTATCAACATTCTTTCAGTTAATGGTTCCATGAACCTTTTGACTCTACAGCCACTTATGTAGTTAGAAATTACATCTCCATCTAATGTGGCTAAGTTCACTGCTCCTCTAGTGGATATTCGATTTTGTAAAAAAGGAGTGAAATGATCTAGTGACAATTTAATGGATAGAATGAATGGCTTCCACTTCTTATCTCCTCTCAAACTTGTGAGAATTTGTCTTAGCAATTTGTCCTCTTCAATGTCTTCATCAACTGCTTCTGATGCATCTGCAATATCCTTCATCCTTGCTACATAATCAGAAATAGATCGAGAAGCCTTCTTCTTGAATGTGGTGAACTCTACCCATAAAGATGCCTTCCTTGACTTTGTAGTGTTTTGGAAATGCTCCTCCAAAGCATTCCATATGTCACTTGCACTTTCGAGTCCTCTAATATGAGGTAGCAAGTAATCATTGACTCCCATGTAGATAATGCTCCTTGCTTGAGCATCCTTCTTCATCCGTGTCTGTAAATCTGAGAGTTCTTCCCTAGTTGGAACACTAGGATCCCTAAATTCTGGTTTTCCTTCTTCACCTGTGGTATATCCTATTAGATCTTTGCTCATAAGATGAGCTTCCATCCTCATTGACCAATCAGGATAGTTTTCTCTATCCAATTTCTCTATCTAAAGAGATTTTCCCATCCTTTCTTCACCTCTGCAATATATTCTTGAGTTTTGTGAATAATGAATGTACCTTTAATTCGAATGTAGTTCCTTTTGATCCTTTTGATAGCTTTCATGCCTCCTTCTCTAGCTTTCACTTCAATCTTTCTCCTTTTGAACCTTCAAAGGTTGATTTTTGTATATCTGCAATAGTCGAGATCTTCCTTTTCTTCAAACCTCATGATTCCTGCTCTGATACCACTGATGGAGAGTGTTAATCTCCAACGAATAAGTTATCCTTGATGTTAGAGCACCTCTATATCAAGAACAACTCATAACCACAACCAATTTTGGCAATTTATTGCCAATTTATCAAGACTTGAGTTAACTGTGAAGAAACTCATTACACAAAAACGTCTGCTGCACTTAATTCACTCATTGACTGACTAAATGTGTAAATTTTTCAATGAAACTTTATATAAGGTGTTTCCTAATGTATATGCACCTTCTCCAAGCTAAAGCTCCTTAAAAGGGTTAGTAGATCTTGAGATTTCCTCCAAACAATCTACCTATATATGCAACTATTCTTCTGTGTAGTTGACTTTGACACATGCAACTTCTAATGTGTCATTCTCCCAAACTAGACCTCATTTATTCAAATGCTTTTAGGCACAAGTAGCTTACCTCTCAACTTAAAGAATGAGTCTTTACTTGCTCAAAACTTTACACTATGGAGGGAGATTTGATCAAAACATTTACCATCATATTTGTGCATGTACCTATCTTCACTTATTCTCTTTACACATGTAAATGTTCCTACTTAAAATTCTCTCAGCCTAATTACAATTAAGCTCTCAAAACTTGTATAAAGGTCAGTCAAATATAGAATTAGACTTGTACAAAATCATTCCTCAAGAAGATAAACACAAGAGGAGCACTAAGAAAAAGATCGAGGTGCAACTTTCGTTTATTCAGAGAAATCATACATCTGATAGACAATTCATATTCTTCTTACTTTCTAAAGTCTCTAATGACTTCTAAAACTTGTCACTCATCATCTCTCTTACTCGTAGTACATCTATATCAAGTATATATCGATGTTTACATCTCGACTCATCATAGATACAAAGTTTCAATGAACTAATTACAAGATTAGTACATGTATATACAAGTCTTCATCTTTTGACCATGCACTAAACATCAAGCCTCATATGTTGATCTTTGCTTCATTCTTTGACTTCAAACTTTGTCCTAATCATCAATTGATGATTGTCCTCCACCTACAAAAGAATGGATCGCTGAGCATCAATTAGAAAGTTATTAGTGTCTAGTTTATGTGTATAAAATTTCAAAGCATTTGGTTTCATAGATTGGGAGAAATCGTAGTTTTTCTGTATTGGGGTCTATCTCTGTGCATTCGTGAAAAATAGGAGGTACCACTATTGAGTGTCAATTTCATTCCAAAAGCATATTTTGCTTATTTCTTGTGCATTATATACACTGAACTCTATGTGTATCACTTCTCCAAAAGGATTTTTTCCAATCGTAATCATGTTTGCTACTATGAGCATTTGAAGTTGATTCTCTCATCCAAAGATAGTAAGTTTTTTTTGAGCTAGTCAGTGCACAAACCTATCTGTTTTGTGTAGATTATTTCTCCTTCATGCTCCAAATTACATAGTGCATTTTATTGCACTTATCACATGTATATAAGGTCTATTTGAGTCTCCATAAGCTCAAGGGCTGGTTTTGTGCTGGTTGGATGGACCAAACTTCGTCACTTCGCAAGTCACTTTTCTACCTTCTACAAGCTTCTCCAAGTTCTTTTAGTGTTGAATCTCATTAGCATATCCTCTATAAGAGGTTCTTGATATAACTTGACTCAACATCCACTAATATAGCTTAGCAAGATGTCACCTTCTAGAGTGGCCAATTGAACTGCATTGTTAGTGGAAATTCTATTAATGACCATTGGTCCATATCCTCGTTCTTCCAATTTACGGGCATTCTTCTTTAGTGTATAAACCATCACTATGTTTCAATCTTTCAAACCTTTATCCTTGATGTGTGCATCGATGTATGCCTTTTGTCTTTTCTTTGGAACGTAGATGCCTACTGCTACTCATAGCCTGGTCTCACCTAAGCATTCTAGATCAAATATCCTAGAGACAACCCGTGTCCATTCCACTCGTGCTCTTGTGCTACTTTTAAACTTGGGATAAAGAAGTCTAATGGTAACACAACATTTTGTCCAAAGACCATCTAAAATGGGATGGCATTGAGTACCATTTTGTAGGCAACTAGGTAAGCCCAAACAACATGATGAAGTTGTTTATCCCAATTAGAGCGTTCATTATTTACCACTTTTTTCAATACATTACATAGGATCTTATTTGTGTTCTCGGCTTGTCTGTTAGCTTGTGGATGATAGGGGGAAAACTTCTTAGGTGTCACTAAGAATTCTTGGAGAAGGTTTTCAATGACTCCGTTCAAAAAGTGTGTACCTCTATCAGTTAGTAACTCTATTGGTAACGTGTATCTGGTGAACACGTTCTCGAATAAGAACTTAGCCATCATTCGAGCATCTTTCTTTGTCATGGCTTTTACTTCTACTCACTTTGTAAGGTAATATGTGGCTACAATAATGTACTCTCCATGGGAGTTTTTAGTTGGGGGTTAATAGGATCTACAAAGTCTATACCCCACTTTGAGAATGCTTGTCCTCCCATCATTGGCCTCAAAGGCATCTCATCGTTTCTGATCGGATATTGTGCACGTTGGCATGTGTCACATCTTTTGACATAGGTATCTGCATCCATATGAAGAGTGGGCGACCAAAGTTTTGAGAATAGAATGGTCTTAGTTACTCGCTCAGGCCCAAAGTGTCCACCTGCGACACCACTTTGTGCAATTTCAAAGATTGTCAAATAGTCTGATTCGTGAATGCAAATTCTTAAGTAACCATCTTTGCCTGTTTGGTATAGGTTTTCTCCTACTGAGGTGTAGTATTGAGCCTCTTTCTCCATGTTTTGTTTTCTTTCTAGACTAGCTTCGGTGGGTAGTGTTCCCCATTTCATAAATTCTGCCAATGGAGCACTCCATTCTAGAATTGATGATACATGATAAAGGGTAGCATACTCCACTGGTGGTCTCTTCTGGCACACTATACAATTCTTAATCCTCTCATGTATTTTGTTGTCCATACTAGGCAAATACACTCCTAAACATTTTAGATTCTGGAATGTTCGTTGTTTAGAATAGTGATTTCCTAGCAATCCTTCATGGGCTTATTGCAACCAACTTCTATGTTCATCTTTCTCAACACAACAAGTTAATATACCCTTTGTATCTTGTTTGTACACACTTCCTACCAATATTTGATATTTTTGTGATTTTATAGTTTCATCTTTGTTCGTTTCCACATTCTTATTTGCAGGTCCAAAGGTTAGGACAAATACCAACTTATTTTCCCATTTAGGAACAACATCTAGATTGAACAGATAAGCGTCAGGTAGTTCATCATACACTCCTTGTGGTGACTCTCCTAAGGTGATGTGAGAAAGGTGATATGCCATGAGGTGGGTCCTACCTTTCCTTAAAACCACTTCAAAGTTGTATTCCATTAGTAATTGGAACGATCTTACTAAACATCCTGTACTGCAAGGTCTATTGAACAAATATAATAAAGCTTGATGATTAGTGAAAAACTTGAACTTTTTTATCAATAGATAGTGTCTAAAGTTACCATTTATACCATGCCTAAACTTTCTCTTTTGGTTGTTGTATAGTTTTGTTCAGCTGTGTTTAGCTATCTACTAGCATATGCTATAGGAAAATCTAGATTTCCTTCACTTGTGGGTTGTTCTAGCACACATCTATTGGGTTATAGGGTGTGCACACATTTTCTCTTGTGCATATGAACTGTTGGTAGTCAAGGAACTGAAGGACTCACAAGACAAGGAAGTCAACGAAGGGAGTCGGAGCGAAGAGAAGGTACAAGCAGACAGAGTAGTCAAAGAAGATCTGGCAAGTAGGCCATCTAAATTTTTCATGCATCAAAGATGTGAGCACACAAGAAGAAGGAGCAAATAGGGAGCTCCAGGAAATGTATGTCAAAATGTTAGAAGAAATCCCTACAAAAATAGTGATTCTCATCACTAAAAACCATTGTAAATACCATTTCATATTTTTGTAGCTCCATTTTGTGCAAGCAAGGAGTCCTTGAGCTTCAGGAGCTTTAGAAGTACCTACCTATCAATTTTCACATTTTTTAGACTCCGTTTGAACCTCCAAATAGGCCAGAGAACCTAATTTTTAACTAGGCCGGACACTAGGTCTGGACAAGGCCAAAAACTAGTCAAAAACTATAAATAGAGCTAGAGAGCTCATTTTTTAGGCTAGCTTGTAATAGAGTTGAACTTGTATGAGCATTTTGAAAGTAATCTAAAAGAACTCCATTGTCCTCCTCTTTGTTCTTGTTGTGTGTGCGCGTGTGTGTGTGTGTATGTGTGTGCATGTTTGTGTGCTTCTCACTCACGCACTTGTGCCTTCACTTGCTCGAGGTCATCATACCATCCTCACGTCTTCCCGGATTGACATTAAAGGAGGTGCTACTCATCACTGAGCTACACCAAATTTTGGCGCCGTTGCCGGGGATCGAGCCTTGAGGACGAGCGTGTGATGGTAAGATGTAGAGTTGTGACGTTGGCATTGTAGGTAATCTCTTTAATTTTTCTTATTTTTCTCTTTCTTACCTCACCATCAACATTTCCATCATCATCCTCACCATATCCGATCTTCATCTCCATCATCGCAAAAATTTCAGCTTTTTAATCATATCACCTTCTCCCTTCCATTTCCCTCATTTCACTTGTGAGAGAGAGCGAGAGAGCGAATTGTGTGCACTGTTTTTCTGTCTGTTTTGTGAGTGATCTTGCAGGTACAGCTGTATCATCCCCTCCAGCACGCTGTGCAGGTACGGACGAACTCGGAACTGTCTCTGTGTCGCAAACCTCTATCGATCGCGATCGACAGAAAGTTTCATCTTTTGGTAAAACAAAGTGCACCACAATGACATGCACAAGGAGCACATTCCAAAGTACTAGAAAAAACTAAAAAATTCTGTGTTTTTCTGTCAATCGCGACTGACACCATCGATCGCGACGACAGCCACGACCGACAGACTCTGTCAATCGTGACCGACAGACTCTGTCAATCGCGACCGACAGGCCCCACGACCGACCGACTGCCATGTAGGACCCAGTCAATCGCGATTGACACCGTCGATCGCGACCGACTAAATTTTGATGATTGACTGAATTTCTCGTGTTGCCACGTGTCCATCGCGACAGACACATCCCCAATCGATTGAAATTACGGCGAGAATCTCGGAAAAAGTGTTGATCGTGATTGACACCATCGATCACGATTGACAGGATCCACGACCGACTCTGTCGATCGCGATTGACACTGTCAATCGCAACTGACGTGTCGATCGCGACCGACAGCCACGTTGGACACTTCTGTCAATCGCGATTGACAGACCTGTCGATCGCGATTGACAAGCTTTTTGGCCAAAATTTTAGGGTTTTAATTCCAATTTTTTTTAGTGATTGGGGACACAAAAATCACACATTTAGAGCATTGTATACACTAGTGATCTGGGAAAAAGCCCAGTTGCCTGTTGACTTGTTTTCCCCTGTTTTAAACCTAGAACCCTCAACAGTCATAACTTCCTCATACGAAATCCATTTGGGGTGATCTTGGGCTTGTTGGAAAGCTTGTGGGGAGTACAACCAAAACTTCCACTGGTTACGGTGAAATTAATATCAGGATTATTAGATATAGTATTTTTTGAAGTCGACCCTATTCAAGGGGAACAAAGCCAAGGGATCTCTAGTTTCCATAAAGACAAAAGGCTAATTGGTATCTGAGCTACATGAATGAAAGTGCTTGGTTATGTCTTTTGAATGTAAGCCTTGAGCTAATTTCGGGACTCTTACAGGTTCAGTGAGGGCATCAAAGGGCGATCGGAGCAAGAGTAAGTGCAAGCTTGGGAACACACTTCCTGAGCACACAAGGACAACCAAGGGAGAAACTCAAGGTTGGAAGATTCTCAACTCCCTCTGTCAATTCCTAGCATAGGCTAAGTGTGAGTAGTGCTAGAAGTAAGTCAGGGCAACGATAGGCACGAGACAAGTCAAGACTATCTAAGAAATCAAGTTCAAGTCAAGAGATAACCTGTGTGTGACCGACAACTTTAAGGGAAGAGAACCTAATGTGAGACGATCAACATTCAAGTGCGGAAATTAACTCAAGTATTCCTGACGACGTGATATCAGACAAGATCATAAACATGATAATCAACTCAAAAAATACTCAAGTGACTGATACAAAAGAACTTAGCAACGAGGTTGTACCTTGGGTAAAAATTGGGATTGCTCAAATAGGCATATGAACCTTAGATCAGGACGACACCTAAGAAGAGATAGACAAAGTCTTAGGTCTTGTGAGGCTAGTGTTAATCATACTGCTAGGTCTTGGGCCCAGTAGTTGAGCCATTATTCGCACTACCCTAGCTCTGAAACTAGTGAGTTAGAGATGTCCCACGGCATGGAGAGACCTACAGGAAGTGCAGGTGTGCCATACTTACATAGGGTAGAAGGCCCCTACAAGACGCAGCTGGAATACCTTAGGACCAACCAACTAGGTGCTAGCATCCATGAGGACGGCCTAGGAAGATCCGTGGTCCAGATTAAAAACCTTGACCAATCCATTGGACTAGAACATCCAACTGTCAAGTTTGAAAATGGGGCATACCTGGACAAAGAAGGAACCATATATGTAGTCACCAGTCACCCAGATAGGATAGACGAGTTCGGAAACGTGATCCTTGAGACGGACATAGGTGACCTAGAGCAAGGAAACATGGGTGTAGAA
This sequence comes from Ceratopteris richardii, assembly GCA_020310875.1. Classification (NCBI taxonomy): domain Eukaryota; kingdom Viridiplantae; phylum Streptophyta; class Polypodiopsida; order Polypodiales; family Pteridaceae; genus Ceratopteris; species Ceratopteris richardii. Next base: position 141,856,929 of record CM035418.1, on the reverse strand, counting down.
CCTAGAACCCCCCGAGGCAAATTTTGTTCTCACTAGGATTATCACACCAGAGTGGATTCCCCAAGACAATAAGAGCATAGATCTGCTCCTGAACTGAGAGACTGATGAAGCCTTTTGGAGGTATAGAGCTGATCAGCCAAATGAGGTAGGAACAAACATGATATATGAGTTCAAAGATCCTGATAGCCCAGGCAAAGTAACCTACTTAGATCACGCTTCAGAGAGGATCTTTGTGGTTACAGAGAATGATAGGCATGCTTACACTTGGAAAGGTGAATTTATTTTCCCCCAACCAAGATCTAATGTGTCCTATGGTCACCCCGGAGCTGGAACATCCCAAGCTCATGGAGCTCAAAGAGACAGACATAGAGATAGACCGGAGGTAAGCTTTGCCAACCTAGTGGGAAGAGAAAGAACGAGAACGAAAGCAAATAGAGTGGAACCTGAGGGACTTAGAGCCCCAAGGAACCAAAGGAATGTGGATGAATTCCCTCTACCAAGACCTAGAGAGCACACGAGGACTTTGAGGCCTACTCAGCTAGTTAAGTCCATGAAGAACTACTTCGATGGCACAGGAGACCCATATGATCATGTGGCCGAGTTTAGGCAAGTCTTGAGAGCTGAGCAAGTTGAGGACCTATTCACGCAGTATAATGCCTTTGGTCTAACCCTTAGGTACACAGCCCTTACGTGGTTTCAACCATTGAATGAGAGGCAGTTTAGGAGCATAGACCAACTCTTAGAGGCTTTCATCACTGAATTCTCGAAAAGTGGCATAAGGCATAATACTTCCTCATTGATACATAGCTTCAAGCAGACCCCTCAGGAGACCGTGAGACTTGCAGGAAGAAGATTTAGGCAATATCTTGAGAGATGTCCTATCCCTGAGTTACCCACTCCAGCCAAGCAAGTGGCTTTATTCTTGGATGGATTGCTAAGTACCAAGTTGAGATCATATGTGTACTTGAAGGCCCCTAGAACTATAGAAGAGTGTGTACGCATGTGCATCGACATCGAGGATAACCTAGGGGAGGAGTTAGAGCTTTCCAAAATCTACAAAGATTCAGATAGTGCCTCGATCCTCTCTTCCTCGCAATCCACATCAATTGAGGAACTTGCGGAGAAAGTAGCTCAAAAACTAGGTGTCACTAGCAAACGAATCCCAAGATTTGCCCCAGTAAAGAGGTGCTATACTTGCGGTGGTGACCATATGGCGAACGTATGTCCCATCATTGCTCAACCCCAAGTGAACCCTAGTAGCCAATATTGCACCATAGAACGGAGATACACAAATCACACAGCACAAGACTGCCCATACAATAAGCAAGCAGTTAGGCAAACCTACCCCCAGCCCTATCCACAACAGGGAAGATACCAGAACCAGTACCCTCCACAGCAATATGGTAGGCCACAACAACCTTATCAACAACCCTACCAGAACCAACAAAGGCCTCAACCTGTGTTAGCTCAACAACCTCCAACCCCAGCTAACGTGATTCCTGTAAAGTATGCAGCTGCTGAGGAAAATTTGAATAGAGCCATAGTCCCAGTGACTCCATTGCTTTCAGAAAGTGACCTGAGTGATCATAGCTTTGATTCCACTCACATAGATAGTCCACAGGCTTACTACATGCAGTCTCCTGAACATGGTGAGTCCTACTATAGTGAAGAACCGAGTGAACCTAATTGGGAGCCAGATTACACAAATGTCATGTACGCAAACCCCAACTCTAGACCTCAACCTAGGCAGGTAAGACCCCCATTCCCTAGAGGGCCATGCTACATATGTCAAGGAGATCATCTCATTTGTGATTGCCCCATGCCTGTACCCACACAACCCCAGTCAATAACAATACAAGGCTTTTGTCGAGGTTGTGGCAAAGAGCATCTCTTATGATATTGCCCAAAGAATCCCAATAATATGCCAAAAATCACTCCTATCAATGTTATTGGGTTAGTTGTGGACTCCACACGGAGTGTGACTTCCACTGCACCAGTGCAAGTGGTCACTAGAGCTCAAGCCCTGCAGCAGAACCAAAGTTTAGGCCAGGAAAAAAGTGTTGTGGCTAGTGAAACTGAGAGCATAACCAAGAAGAGGACTAGGGCCTGGAGAGATAGTAGAGAAAGAATGAAGAGGCAATGGGCTAAGAAGATGAGTGAACTCGAGGAAAGCCTAAGAGAAACAAGAGCCAGGATAGTTGAACTCACATCTCAAACTCCCTCTCACACTACTCCACCCCCACCATTCCCATCACCATCCGATCCAACACCTTCCAACCCACCTCACACCATTCCACCACCCCCTAGAGTAGGATCAGTTTAAGCAGATCCCACTCTCGAGGACCTAAATATGATGCTTAAGGCATATCAGGCCAGAATCCAAGAAGGGCCAAATGTAACTGATCATGAAAAGTGTTACCCTAGGGCAGAACTAGAGCTTGAACGAACCAAAATTTGTGCTAAGATGGTGGAATTGGCTCAAACCATGTTTGAAGCCAGTCGCCTCTTTAACATCTCTAGTTCAGCTAAGACGCAGTTGCACTTTGATGGACTGCTAGAAAGGTTGGAGAGGCTAATAGCACAATCAGAAAAGGAGCCTGTCTCTCAAAATAAGGGCAAGGCAAGTGAAAGAGAAAGCCTACTTGCCCAGGAAGCCTATGTGCCTAACTCTACGGAGCCAGACACATCTTCTTTTATGAATCGGTTCACACCAAAATTCCTACGAGAGATTCAAGAAGACAAATGGGCTAAAGAAAGTGAAGTCCCTCCTCCTATTGAACTTGTGGATGATGCACATGACCAATTTCCACAAGACGTCCCATCCATTTATGAAGAGCAGGAAAGCACTCAATCTCAGGAGAGATTAGACTTCGAATCTAATTCCATACAAGAACTACCCCATTTCACAGGCCCATGGGAGGCAAAGTCCACGTGTATGAGAGCACCTATAGTCATGGTAAGAAACGAAGACTCAGTCATACCTAGGAACACAGAGGTAGTGAAAAACACTAAAGTGCAGTGCAACCTCACCTTAGAAGAGCTACTCAAAGTTAGGCCAGAACTGTGTAACATCTAGCCAAACAGGTACCAGAGATAGCCAAACCGCATTCCCAGGTAGGATCCCATAGAACAGTGCCAAAGATACCTTTGGACAAGATAGGAGACAGGAGTGAAGGTGAAGAAGGAAACACCTATCTCCCCATCACCCATTAAGGATACACAACCAAGGCAATTTTGGACTCTGGTGCAGGAGCTGCAATTGCTACCACTTCCCTATGGAAGCGTTGGGGCAAGCCAGCACTCAGGCCTACGAGGATGAATTGCAGATGGCGGATGGTCACATAGAGAGGCCTTTAGGACTACTTGAAGGAATAACTCTCACTACTTGTGGTGTAGAGTTTGAGCACACATTTGCTATATGTGACTTTAGCAAAAATCATGCCTATGAGATGATTTTGGGAAGACCATTCATGCGACAGTTGCAAGTAGTACAGGATTGGGGAACCAATTCCTTGTACTTACAACACTTAGGTGTTACGACCAAAGTGAATCTCAAAGATTACTCTCATAGAGATGTCCCTCCTATCCAATGGAATCCCATCCATAGAGCTAAAGATGATACTGAGTCGGTGCATTCCATAAGATCAGGATCCTCATGGATGCATGAAGACACCCACTTATGGATGTGCAAAGTGGCAGTAGAAGAAGAGAAGAGAGAAAAAGCCAGAGAGGTAGGTGCGAAGGAAACACATAAATCAATTCAAGACCCAGCCTATGCACCTGTAGTATTTCCGGACGAAGAGTTTGAACCTCACGGCTGGGCAGAAATTTTAGCAACAATGGATGTAGCCATCAATGAAGAACAATGGACACCCCACTGTGATGAGGATGGCTATGACATTTCAGTGTTCTCCATAGAACCAATCATGGGAGAGGCAGTTTTAGAAGAGTGTGAACCTAGCCCTGATGCATTTGAGGATGCAAGTGACTCCGATCTAGAGTCAATCATTATGGACCCACCTTTTGCATCAGATGAAGAATACTTCTATGAAGTAGAATTTCAACCCCAGAGACACGAAGAGCTTACTAATGATGTGAGGTTAACCACACAAGTGACCACCAAGAGTGAGGGCAAGAAAAGGAAGAAGAGAGAAGTCCCACCAGAAGAGGAAGAGTCTTTGTTTGAGGTCCCTGACAATTTTAAAAAGTATGAGATAGACGACAGGAGGGTCATGATTAGAATGCCTAAACGCGAGGCACAATCACGAGAGGCCTATGATAACAAGGAAACCACCAAGAAAATAGTGGTAGCCCTAGAAGAAGGAGAGGAGAGATGCACGTACATAGGCCATGACCTAACAGAGGAAGAAGAGCATGCGTTAATAGCCTTGCTAAGAGAATACAGAGATGTATTTGCTTGGAGTTACAAGGATTTGAACGGTGTAGACCCGGACATATGCTCACACACCATCCCCATGACCTCAGATGCTAAACCTTCTAAGCAAAAGCCATACACATACAATCATAATTATGCTGCCAAGATCAAAGAGGAGATAGATCGTCTGGTAGAAGCTGGATTTATCTATGAAATTGAGCACACTGAGTGGGTATCCCCCATCGTAGTGGTGCCCAAAAAGAATGGAAATTTACGAGTGTGCATTAACTTGAAAAAGGTTAATTCTGCCACCATTCGAGATAACTATCCACTTCCAATTACCGAGCATCTACTAGAAAGAGTAGCAGGCAAGGAAGTATACAGTTTCCTTGATGGATTTTCGGGCTACAATCAGGTAGCCATTGCCCCAGAAGATCAGCATAAGACGGCTTTTGCCACAGAGTGGGGTATATTTGCTTTTCGAGTAATGCCATTTGGGCTTACCAATGCTCCTGCAACCTTCCAAAGATTGATGTGCCATGTGTTTAAAGAATTCCTGAGGAAGAATTTAGAGGTCTATGTTGATGATCTTTGTGCGCATTCCAACATTAGACAAACACATATACCTGAGCTCAGGCAAATCTTTGACAAATGTAGAGAATATCAAGTCTGCCTAAACCAAGAAAAGTGTGTTTTCATGGTCAGGCAAGGCAAGATTCTAGGGCACATAGTGTCAAAGAATGGCATATCCACCGATGAAGAGAAAGTAAGAGCCATAGCCGAGCTACCTAGGCCAAAGAATGTCAAGGAAGTACAAGCTTTCATGGGGCATTGTGGTTATTACCGACGGTTTATACACCTGTATGCCATCATAGCAAAGCCTCTGTATGGACTATTGACTAACTTTGAGTGGACTGAGGAATGTGAAAACTCTTTCAACGAGCTCAAAAGAAGGTTATGTTCAGCCCCAATCTTAACTACACTAGACTGGAATAAACCCTTTCATGTTCACGTAGATGCATCCAATTATGCTATTGGGTGTGTGCTTGCACAACCTACTGGTGAAGGTAATATGGATCTTCCAATTGCCTATGCTAGTAGACAATTGAATGCAGCTGAACGAAATTACACAACCATTGAAAGAGAAGGATTGGGCATGGTATATGTAGTTAAAAAGTTTAGACACTATTTGCTTGCAAATAAGTTTAAATTTTTTACCGATCATCAGGCATTATTGTACTTGGTAAACAAACCATGCAATACAGGTCGATTAGTAAGATGGTTTCTCTTACTAATGGAATATGACTTTGAAGTAGTGGTGAGGAAAGGGAAGACTCACTTGAGAGCAGACCATCTCTCTAGGCTCACATCTGGAGAAGCCCCACAAGGAGTATCAGATGACCTTCCTGATGCTTACTTGTTTAATTTGGAAGTGGTGCCTAGTTGGGCTAAGCCATTGGTGCCAGTATTGACATACGGACCTAAACATCCAGTCATAAACACTCAAGATAGAGAGATAGTAAAAGCCCAAAAATACCATATCATGGCAGGGAGTATGTACAAGCATACCGATCAAGGCATATTAGCTTGTTGTGTGGAAGAGGATGAGTGCACGAAATGGTTATTGGCACATGTAGGTGCATTAGAGCAACATTACTCACGACAACGAACCTTGCAGACTCTAAGGAGACTCGGAGTGCATTGGCCGACTATGGAGGCTGATGTCCACAAGTTGTGCAAGGAATGCCCTGTCTACTGCACTAAACCACCTGTGGAACATGCCACTCTCTATCAAGTGTCCATAGTGCCAGATTGGAGTGAACCACTAGTAGCCTTCCTGAGGACGAAAACATTCCCTCAAGATATGACATTAGCCAGACAAAGAAGTTTAGAACAAGAAGCCCTAGACTACTCACTCATTGGTGATAGTCTATACAAGCGTGGTAAAGATGGTTACCTGAGACTATGTGTCCACGAGAGCGAATATCTCAAGATCTTGGAAGCAGCTCACCAAGGTGTAGTAGGAGGACATTTTGGACCAGATCGGGTGATCAAGGCAATACTATTTGCGGGCTTCTGGTGGCCGACCCTTCACATGGATGCACATACCTATGTGAAACGGTGTGATGTCTGTCAGAGAACTCAGTATCCTATACACAAAGATGAGATGCCACTAAAGCCTATGATGGGTGGATGTGCATTCTCTAAGTGGGGAATAGACTTTGTTGGTCCGATCAATCCCCCAGCTAAGGGTTCACATGCTGAATATATCATTGTGGCCACAGATTATCTAACCAAGTGGGTAGAAGTAAAAGCTACCACAAAGAACGATGCTCACACGACAGCTAAGTTCTTATTTGAGAATGTGTTCATAAGATACGGGCTACCTATAGAGCTAGTCAGTGATAGAGGGACTCACTTCTTGAATGAAGTCATTGAAAATCTACTCCAAGAATTCTTGGTTATACACAAGAAGTCTGCCCCCTATCACCCACAAGCTAATGGGCAAGCCAAAAGCACAAATAAGATTTTATGCAATGTGTTGACCAAACTAGTGAATAATAAACGCTCTGATTGGGACAAACAAGTACACCATGTTGTTTGGGCATACAGAGTTGCCTATAAAATGGTACTCCAAGCCACACCCTTTCAGATGGTATTTGGCCAAAATGTGGTGCTACCTTTGGACTTCCTGATTCCCACATTGAGAGTAGCACAGGAGCATGAGTGGACGGGTCATGAACTCTCTTCGAGAATTTTTGACCTTGAACAATTAGGTGAAACAAGACTAAGAGCTGCAGCAGGAATATATGTAGCTAAGAAGAGGCAGAAGGCATACTTTGATGCCCATGTGAAGGATAAAGGATTGAAAGCAGGGGACCTAGTGTTAGTCTACACCCTGAAGCAACATGCGAGAAAATTAGAGAAGCGTGGCTATGGACCTATGATCATAAATAGGATCTCAACGAGTGGAGCAGTACAACTAGCCACCTTAGAAGGCGATATTCTACCTAGCTACATAAGCGGGTGCAGAGTCAAGTTATATCAGGAACCTCTGACTGAAGAGATGCTAAATCGACTCAACATTGCCAAGAAACGTAAAGAGGAAGAAAAGCAAATTCGAGAAGAAGCTCAAGCAGAAGCTTTAGAACGCATCAGAAGGATGAAGTTGAGATGACAGGGAAGGGATCAGCCTAGGGCAGATGACTATGCGGACCCAGGATATCATATGGCAATGTGTGAAGTCTCAGGAATAAGTGCCCATAGAATAATCGATCGACGCCCGTTTGTGACCTTAGAGATAGGACAAGGAATAAGTGCAAAAATTGTGCGAGCTTTGATTGACTCAGGTGCAGCCACTAGTGCTGTTAAATTTTCTTATTGTCAAAAGTTGGAATTAAATTTCAATCCTATATAAGCCTATCTAATATGATTGGGAGGTGTGGAAACCCCTTGCATGGGCGAGGTGGAACTTCCCCTCCACATTCAAGATGTTTTAATGACAGTGAAAGTACTAGTGTGTCAAGATGGGGACCCCACTGAGCCTCTGGTCTTGGGTCAAGACTGGATCTATGACCATACAGTCAATTTAAACCTAAGAAGTGGACTTCTTCAGGTTTGGGTCAATGAAAAATGCATTACAATTGAGTTAGAAAGTGAAGCACTCAAGGAATTAAGTAAGGCACACACTCTTGGTCCTTCCAGGAGTACACATGAAGATGATCATGCTGTTCTTGTCCAAGACTATGTGATGCAGAGGAACGATTGTCTCAACAAAGAAGTCAAGGGTATGATGGAACTCCCTTCTTTTCCAAAGGCCATCGGGATGCAACAATCAGGGGCAAATAAAATGCACGAGAAGCAGGCGACTTACGCTCAAAATCAAAACAAATTACGAAGCCAAGTGTCTCAACCATCAAAACAAGTGTGGGTGCGGAAAGGCGAACAACCTGTTGCGATCAAGCCAACTACACGGGCAAAACTTCTTATTAGTAATCAACAACACGACACTAATAAGAAATCTTTCATATATTCTTCTGCGAAAATGAAGTCTATCTGGGTACCCAAGAAGTCGATGAAGGCTAGCCCACAATCAAGACAAATTTGGGTGCCTAAGGCTTGCTTGCGGGCTCAAATAGCTACACCAAAACCACATCCTGTACAAAAGGGTCCACTCACCCTAACATCTGATACCCATTCTTATACCCCACACATGAACACATTTCCACCCATGAGCACGAGTAGAATCACTTGTAAATGGGCCCCCAAAAAGCCTCATTTCCAAGCAGGTACTCTCACCAAGCCCTCCAGAGTCTCCACAAAATCAAGACCAACAGCCATTATGTTTGTTTGGCAGCCCAAAACATGTAATAAACCCCCCGACCCTCATTTGTAAATTCATACCCACTTACTAACTACATCACTCATACACTACACCTTCCCGTTTAGCTCTTAGGATTCTCCATTCCCTAACTACACACACGATTACCGAGCACTTGTTGACCTACTAACCTCTCACTAAAATCATGTTAATGTTGTAACGGGGACACATGAACGCTTGGTGTCCATTTGCAATGTTAACATTCATTTGCCTATTCTCACAGAACCGGTGATCAGCCTCCTCACCATGGCCGAGGCAGGAACTAGCTCCCAGGCAGGCACCAGCCCGCAAATTGTTGATATTGAAAGTCTTCCCATTGAAGATGAATTGAAGGAACGCCCAATGGCATTGAGAGCATTACATGCCATACCGGTGCAGAATCCTCCACAAGGGCACACAATGCCAGTCAGCAAAAACTCACATTGGTTCAGTGATGTGGCAGGACCTCTAGGAGAAGGCACTTACCTGTGGGAGTCAGAGATAGAGTTCAACGGGCGCTGGGGCAGATATCATTTTTTCACCAGGGAATTTGAGAGGCTTCAGAATGATGAAGATTTGAAACCCATCTAGAAGAAGGCTGGACTCTACAACTATTTCAAGGCTCAGTTACCCAAGCCAGATTTTCTACGGTGTTCCTACTTAATTAGCACTCTGACCCCTAGTAAAGAGAAAAAGGGATATAGTACCTTCGTTCTACCATCACTTACCAGAGGTAATGAATTAAAGCATTTCAAATTGACGAACAATTTGGTGAGGGAAGCCCTTGACATGAAAGGCATGCATATCCCCACCGAAAAAGAGACGATGGTCCCGGTTAACATGAAGAACAGGAACCTGACTAAGCTCAAAGACATGGTAGCAATGACATCCCACAATCGCCATTCACTTGCGAATGGTCATGCAACATTTCGCGTTCCCAGCTCAAGAGAGGTTCACAATGCCACCCAAGAAGATATGGTTCAGTCTATATTTGGCAGATGCCTTCAATTTGACAATCAACATGCCGCATTGGATTATCGACCAGATCCACTTGACACATCAACGGTGGTATAAAAAGCAAAAGTCTGTACTGTATGGATGATGTGCCCTCACCAGAATTGTGTATAGATGTTTGTCTTATGATGTGCCAGTTCAAAGGGCACTAATTTGGACCAGGGTATAGGAATTTCTACGCAGACTATCAACCGCAGGGCCTCCATCAAAGAAAATGAGAGGCGCAGTTCAGATGCCCTGTGCACAGGCCCGCGGTGCGACACTGACTCCAGAGACAACTCCACGGCTTCCAAGGCGTGTGCAACCATTCACTATTAGATTACCAAGACATAGCATAGATGGACCGAATCTGGTGTTTCCACCTATACCAACCGACTTAGAGTTTCCTCATGGATTTACATTGGAAGATTTAATTTAACTGATGAAGAAGTAGCCATAATAATCAATGCTATGAATTTAGAAGTGGAGGTAGAGCAGGCAAGCGGGCAGCAGACAGTCGCAGACCAACCCCGTCTAGTCCAACCAGAAGTAGTTGAGGTGGAGGATGAAGAAGAAGAAGAGCAAGAGGAGGAACGAGGTGGACAAACAGAGGAAGAAGAGCAGGAATACGAACAAGAAGTTCTACAGGAACTTGAGGGTGCCCCGGCTTATACGAAGGAATTGAAAAAACTGTATGATACCATCAACAGAGTTCAAGAATAGCACAAACTGTCCCTGGCAGCAGGAAAAGCCCTCATGAACCAAATCCTTGAAGAGGAAGGTGTGGACGAGCAATACCGAGCAACCCTTGATATGATATCTGATGCGTTGGGGGTACCTGAGACGGTGCATATAGCTCTTGCACACTCGAGAAGATCGGAGCGACGATACGGCAGACCCCCCCCTCGATCAGGAAAACAAATGAATATATTAGTATCAGAACCACAGGGCACCACATCCACAACCACGGGCACAACTCATATCATTCATGAAACTGAGGAAGACCATACCTCCAGTGCACCCCCATCACCCCTCCTACCCCCTCTCCCTCCAACTCCACCACTTTCACCTCCCACAGCCAGTGAAACCACTAATGTCACCGCCCTAGGATCCATTTCCCATACCGAAGCACAAACCGTCAGTCAATCCACACAACCTACACAACCGATCACCAACTCTCTTGTTTACACTACTACTGACTCTGTAATTCTAACTGTAGCCACTAAAAACCTCGTTCCCCCTATCACACTTCCTGGCGGTTCATATTCACAACTACATACACCACTTTACACCTTCACCACCATCACCGCACCCACAATTCCCATGTTCACAATCACTCCCACGACTGCATCCACTTTTGATCTCATGGACATATCACCCACCTCCGCACCTCTCCCTCCCCCCATACGTCCACAATCTCCCATCCCCCCACCACCAACTTCACCCTTTTCAAGCACATCATACACGCTCCCATTCCCTTTTCCCTTCCCTTCTGCGTTCAATACCTTTCCCGCATCCACTCCCATTAATAATGTATTTAATAACATGTACCAGTGTATGTCTCAGCTACAACAGCATTATTAGCACATAGATGCTCAGCATACAAGTCTGTTCAGAAGCCATGAAACATTACAAGGAAGATTCATTGACTTAGAGAGGGAAAAGAGGCTACTACAACAACAGTATGCCACTTTGCAGGAAAACATGAGCAGTTAGTAGCCAATCCACCCCAGTCAGATACTGAAGAAAAACAACAACTCGACGACATGTTACATGCTCAGATCACAGACAATCTAAAGCTTCGATGCAATCTCGCCTTATTACGGAAGCACATGTCCGTAGCACTCGAAGAGAATAAGAGACTGCAGAAACAGAACGAAGAAAACTTGGAAGCAACAATGGAGGGTTCACCACAGGAAATCAACCCAGAGAAGTTCAAGGCTACCCCATCCGGAAGTATGCAAATCATCTTGGAAACCCACGCCGACCTCCTGGAAGCCCACGCAGCATTAGAAAGAGAAAGATATGATCTACTAAAGTAACTGGCAACTCAGCAGGAGTCACCCAGCAAGGTCACAACAGTAGTCGACACTTCAGAAGAAGTTGCAGAACTCAGAGCAGAACTAGAAGTACTACGAAGTAAAGTTCTTCAATACGAACGTCAACCCTCTCCCCTGGCGGAACCGGAACCTGAAGACCTAGTGCCAATTCAAGTGGAGGAGATCTTTGAAGACCCCTATGTTCCCATGCCAACACCCGGCAGTAAGCAAACAGAAGAAGGAATGGACACGATCGAGATCGAAGCGCCTGAATGGATGCAAAGGTTGGAGAAGGTTGCTACAACCCATGATGAGAGAGTTGCAGTTCAGATAGCGTCTATGTCACGATTGGAAGAAGTTGTCATAAAATCGGATTACTTTAGAAACCTCTCCCATCATAGGTGGATTGGCACATCCGATGATCTGTATGTTCCATTATGTGTATTAATGGCAGATTACAATGTTGAAATCAAGCAACGCACAACAAAAGAACCAACCTCGACGACACAGTTTGCACCGGATGACATCCTTGCAAGTGCCAAGCAGGGGAATATACATCAACCTACTTGGAGGATCCGTCTGCTTGAAACCTATCCTGAGATGGTACGCACATGGAATAACATGCCTTTATATATCAAGTATAATCCCTGCTACTGCTCTGTATTTCGAAGAAGGTCTTGGCCGGAGTACACAAAAACAGTGCTGACAGTCAAAGGATGTGAAAAATGGCTCAATTATGTCTACTTAGCCCCACCTAATGGCCAACCCATAGTCAACTACATGATTTCGACCATCTGACATTGGGCAGTCAGGTTCAAGAATGTCCCAGATGTCATGGCTGTTGGTGCAGACCAATCACCAATTGAAGATTTGAAGCAAAGAAGATGGATACATTCACAGAGTGAAAGACATGTACACATATGTACATTAGTTAAGACATAGGTTACATATACTTATGCTTTGATAAAAAGTCTGTACATAATTGCCTATAAATACTTTTGAAAAATGTCGGGGCAAGGAGAGAAGACAAGGAGAGACAATAGGAGATCATGAGATTTGTGTATTGAGAAGTAGAAAATGTCATTAGACATGTGTGAAGTGAGTTGAATTCTCCATCCTCACTCAGTGTAATTTCTGAGAAATAGAAGGAAAAATTACGCCCGATGTTTCTGTGTTTTCTCTCTGTGTGATAGATCTTTTGTGAATTCCTTTTGGAGATTAACACTCTCCATCAGTGGTATCAGAGCAGGAAACATCAAAATCAAGGAAAGGAGGATCCCGACTGCTGCAGATTCAAGAAATTCAACAATTGAAGAACTAAAAGGTGAAAGCTTGAAGGCAAAGCTTGAGGAGGAGACCATACGACATCAAGAAAGACAAAAGGACTCTTATTTGAAGTAAAGGTACATATATTATTCATAAAGCTTGAAGATTTCAATACACAGGTGGACACAAGATGGGAGATTCTCTACAGATAGAGAAATTGGATAGGGAAAACTATCCTGCATGGTCAATGAGGATGGAAGCTCATCTTATGAGCAAAGATTTAATAGCTTACATCACAGGAGAAGAAGAGAAGCCACAGTTCAGAGATCCTAGTGTTCCAACTAGGGAAGAGTTAGCAGATTTGAAAATTGGATGAAGAAAGATGCTCAAGCTAGGAGCATTATCTATATGGCAGTTAATGATTACTTGTTACCTCATATTCGAGGTCTTGAAAGTGCAACTGATATTTGGAATGCTTTGGAGGAGCATTTCCAGAATACTACTAAGTCAAGGAAGGCATCCTTATGGGCAGAGTTTACCACCTTTAAGAAGAAGGCTTCTCAATCCATTTCAGACTATGTGACAAGAATGAAAGATATTGCAGATGCTTTAGGAGCTGTTGATGAAGACATTGAGGAGGATAAATTGGTAAGGCAAATTCTTACAGGCTTAAGAGGTGATGACAAATGGAAGCCATTCATTTTATCTACAGAACTATCACTTGATCATTTCACTCCTGATTTAAATCAGTTGCTAGGTCATATGCTAACATTTGAGCAGGATGTTAAAGGAGATGGTGACAAAAGTACACGTCATGCAATGTACTCAAAGGACAAGAAGAAAGCTAACAAAGGAAAGCAACAATCAAGTGAAGAAGAAGGCACAACTAGTCAAGCCAACTTCCTAAGAGGTAGAGGAGGTGGCAAAGGTAGAGGAAGAGGCAGAAACAACAAAGATGGAGGCAAAGCTTGTTGGATTTGTGGTAAGACAAATCATTTAGCTAATGATTGTTGGCACAATACTCAGAGTAATAATGGATATAGTCAAAATTATAATGCAAGAGGAAGAGGTGGCAGAAATCAAAGAGGTAATTTCAGAGGCAGAGGTAGTAGGGGTTACTTTGGAAGAAATGCAGGTAGAGGTTTCCAAAGTCAACAATATAACAACACCTACTACAATTATGCTTCAGATCAAAAGGAAGATTCAACATTGATAATGAATGCAACTTGTGAAAGGCAGAGTGAAGATCAAAGAGTCTTCTACATTGACTCAGGGTGTAGCAATCACCTGAGTGGTAATATAGCCTTGATGACTGATTTGGAGAATAAGGTATCTAATCATGTTGTTCAAACAGGTGACAACACAAGGCACAATGTGAAGTCAATTGGATCAGTGAAGGCCAAGGATGGTAGCACCTTATTGAGTAAGGTCTTGTATGTTCCTACAATCCCTAAGAATTTGATAAGTGTAGGACAAATTGTGGAAAAAGGTTATGAAGTAAGGTTCACTAATGAAGGAGTGTTTGTGGAAGACCCTAGCAATGGGTATAAACAAATTGTTTCAGGGAAGAAAGAAGGAAGATTGTTCACATTGAAGATTCAAGGTAATATTGGTCATGCCATGTTCACATATGGAGGACATAAGATCTCTGAGTTAGATCTTTGACATAAGAGGCTTGGACATTTCAATGAAAGAGGTATTAAAGACATGATTAACAATGGTTCAGTGCTTGGTTTGCCTAATGTTGCAGGTCAACATATGACATACAGATGTGAGGCATGTCAATTAGGTAAGGCTCATAAGCTTTCCTACTCCAAGCATGGTTTTATGTACTCAGAGAAGCTTGAGTTGGTACACACAGATGTGTGGGGGCCATCAAAGGATTTCAGTATAAATGGGTCAAGGTATTATGTGATTTATGTTGATGATGCTACTAGATGGATCACTATTTATGTGATCAAAGATAAATCAGAAGTGTTTAATACATTTAAACACTATCATGCATATGCAGAAAGAATTACAGGACATAAGTTGAAAAGACTAAGGTCAGATGGAGGGGGAGAGTATTTTTCTAATGAATTCAGCAATTACTTGTGGGATGCAGGTATAAAAAGGGAAGTTACTTGCAGGTACTCTCCTCAACAAAATGGTGTAGCAGAAAGGAGAAATAGAACTCTTGTTGAGTTTGCAAGGTCCATGATGAAAGAGAAAAATTGCCCTAATTATTTGTGGGCTGAGGCTGTAAATACAGCTACTTATTTGGTCAATAGGTTACCATGTAAAGCTTTGCAGGGAATGACACCTTATGAGGCATGGTGGGGTAAGAGACCTACACTAGACCATTGCAAAGTATTTGGATGTTTGGCCTATGCATATGTGCCATCACAATTAAGGCACAAATTGGAACCTAAAGCTGAAAAATATGTGTTTATTGGTTATGATGATAAGCAGATGGGATACAGGTTGTGGAATCCATCCACAAAACATTTTCTTGTATCAAAAGATGTTACATTTGATGAGCAAGGTACTTGGTATGCAGGTACTATCAATATTAATACAGATGATGAAGAAATTGTGAGCCAAAGGAAAGGTAAATCAAAGGTTCAGATATTTGATGAGCAAGAGAATAACGAAGTGCAGGTTGAAGTGGAAGAAACACCAAGGTTTGATCCTGAATATGAAGAACCAGAAACCTCAAGAAGTGGAGAACTTAGGAGGTCTACAAGGAACAAATGGCAACCTACAAGGTATAGCTATGATACTTCATTTTTGGCTACCAAAGATTATGCTTACATGATTAAAGCAGATGAAGACCCTTCTACATATGAAGAGGCAAAAGGTAAAGAAAATTGGGAGAAAGCTATGCAAGAAGAATATGATGCATTATTGGAGAATCAAACATGGGATTTGGTTCCAAAGCCAAATAGTCAGAAGATCATTGGATGTAAGTGGGTTTATAAGACAAAAAGATTTGCAGATGGAAGTGCGTCTAGGTACAAAGCTAGACTTGTTGTCAAAGGGTTTGCTCAGACATATGGTGTTGATTATGATGAGACTTATAGTCTTGTGGCAAAGATGACAACCATCAGGACACTTATAGCAATTGCTGCATGTAAAGGTTGGAAATTGTGTCAATTAGATGTGAAAAATGCTTTTTTGAATGGTTATATTTCAGATGATGTATTCATGGAGCAACCTCAAGGGTTCAGAGATAAAAGGTATCCAGATCATGTGTGCAAGCTCAAGAGAGCTTTGTATGGCTTGAAGCAGGCCCCAAGGGCATGGAATTATAGACTTGTAAAGTTCTTGAAAGAACTTGGATTTCAGGTGTCTAAAGCAGATAGTAGCTTGCTTGTCAAAGCAAGTGATAATGGTTTCATATACATGTGCATATATGTTGATGATATAATCCTTACAGGTACAGATGAGGAAGGAATACAAAGACTAAAGAAGCAAATGGAAAAGGAGTTCAAAATAAGTGACTTGGGAGACTTGTCATACTTCTTGGGCATGGAGATTACATATACCCAACATGGAGTATTTGTGACCCAAGAAAGGTATTTGAAGAACTTGTTAATCAAGTTTAAAATGGATGATTGTAGGGTAGCACCTACACCAATGGAGGTGAATCACAAATTGAGTAAATTTGGAGGTGAAGAATTCAAGGACATGAGACAATATCAGAGTTTGGTTGGTAGTCTTATCTATGCTACTTTAACTAGACCTGATTTATCATATGCAGTAGGGGTTTTGTCTCAATTCATGCATTGTCCTAGGAAAGAGCATTGGATTGCAGGTCAAAGAGTGTTGAGGTACATTAAGGGTACACTCAAAGAAGGTTTGTATTATGGGTTCACATCAGATACAAACATCAAGATCTATAGTGATGCAGATTGGGCAGGTAATCCAGATGATAGAAGATCAACCTATGGATACATGTGTTATGTGGGAGATAAGTTAATCTCCTGGTGCTCAAAGAAGCAACATACAGTTGCTTTGTCATCTACAGAAGCAGAGTACAAAGGCATGGTTGAAGCTGCAAAAGAAGTGATATGGCTTAAAACTCTCATGAAGAGTTTTGATACTATACAGAGCATACCTATCATTTATGGTGATAACATGAGTTCATTATATCTAGCTGCTAATCCTGTTTTTCATGCTAGGACTAAACACATTGAGATACAGTATCACTTTCTAAGAGAGAAGGTGATGGATAAGGAGATTGAAGTCATACATACTTCAACAAAAGATCAGATAGCTGACATGCTTACAAAGAGCTTGGATGGACCAAAGCTACAGAAGTTTAAAGACATGGCAGGTATAAAGAAGATAAGAGAAACCTCAATTGATGATTGAGGGGGAGCTGTTGGTGCAGACCAATCACCAATTGAAGATTTGAAGCAAAGAAGATGGATACATTCACAGAGTGAAAGACATGTACACATATGTACGTTAGTTAAGACATAGGTTACATATACTTATGCTTTGATAAAAAGTCTGTACATAATTGCCTATAAATACTTTTGAAAAATGTCGGGGCAAGGAGAGAAGACAAGGAGAGACAATAGGAGATCATGAGATTTGTGTATTGAGAAGTAGAAAATTTCATTAGACATGTGTGAAGTGAGTTGAATTCTCCATCCTCACTCAGTTGTAATTTCTGAGAAATAGAAGGAAAAATTGTGCCCGATGTTTCTGTGTTTTCTCTCTGTGTGATAGATCTTTTGTGAATTCCTTTTGGAGATTAACACTCTCCATCAATGGCACAGATGTGCCTAAAAATTTTTGAGCTCATGCTGGTTACATTCAGGACATTTAAGAACATCAGAGAACCTCATCTTTCGGCTATTGGATTTAATGAAGGGAATCAGGACCTTGTCTATGATATGAGCACCACACCATCCATTAACGTCGTATACGCGTGGCATGCTCGGATAAAGTATCTACCTGCCTGCTTCAAACAGACGTTTGAAGAAATGTTCATCACCGGGTTCTGGGAATATCATTCCGAGATAATCATTCCCAGACCATCCCATCTATTACAGTTATTTGTGGTGGAACAAGCCCTACATTCAGAAAAGCTACGTATACCACATCCAGAAGTTCTAGGACCAGTAGACTTGGATGCCCTACTCACTGATTTGGCCAAAGGGTTGAGAATAGCAGAACATCATTTAGCTACCGACGTTGTGGAGTACTACATCCAACGACCCACTCAACAAGGGTCTGTCAGAGACGACAGACGCGAGAGAGGGGGGGGTGTTGGCAGTCAAGGAATTGAAGGACTCACAAGACAAGGAAGTCAACGAAGGGAGTCGGAGCGAAGAGAAGGTACAAGCAGATAGAGTAGTCAAAGAAGATCTGGCAAGTAGGCCATCTAAATTTTTCATGCATCAAAAAAGTGGGCACACAAGAAGAAGGAGCAAATAAGGAGCTCCAAGAAATGTATGTCAAAATGTTAGAAGAAATCCCTACAAAAATAGTGATTCTCATCACTAAAAACCATTGTAAATACCATTTCATATTTTTGTAGCTCCATTTTGTGCAAGCCAAGGAGTCCTTGAGCTTGAGGAGCTTTAGAAGTACCTACCTATCAGTTTTCACATTTTTTAGACTTCGTTTGAACCTCCAAATAGGCCAGAGAACCTAATTTTTAACTAGGCCGGACACTAGGTCTGGACAAGGCCAAAAACTAGTCAAAAACTATAAATAGAGCTAGAGAGCTCATTTTTGAGGCTAGCTTGTAATAGAGTTGAACTTGTATGAGCATTTTGCAAGTAATCTAAAAGAACTCCATTGTCCTCCTCTTTGTTCTTGTTGTGTGTGCACGTGTGTGTGTATGTGTGTGCATGTTTGTGTGCTTCTCACTCACGCACTTGTGCCTTCACTTGCTCGAGGTCATCATACCATTCTCACGTCTTCCCAGATTGACGTTAAAGGAGGTGCTACTCATCACTGAGCTACAGGAACCCTCTTTTGCTCATGAAAATACCCTTTCTATGTATATTGGAGGCTTGCACATGAGAACACCCTCTTAGGCCCCTTTTTGATAATTCTCCAAGACCAAAGCTTGGAACATAGTAAATAAATCCTCCTTTTTGTAGTTTCAAGTGAATAAACGAAAACCCATGTAGGATTTCCCACACTTTTATTTTCTTGAGATTTGGTTGTTAGGAGAGAATATTTGCCAAGATCTCTCAAAGATATGTTAGTTAAGCACTTTTTGACTAGTCATTGGAGAACATGGGGAAAAGAGCTTAGGCTATAAATATAGAAGCTCATTCTTGAGAAAGGGAACTTTTGGTTCACGTTGAGCTCCTTGTATATATCCTTTTATGAATGGAAGAACTCTTTTACTCTTAGAATTTGTGCATTCTTGTATTTTGTCTTTGACTATGAGAGTGAGGTGTGTGTGTGTGTGCATGATTGTATTTCCTTTGTGTGTAAGTAGAATGTTGTATTTTCTTGTATTTTACACTTGTGGCAAGGATCATTGATGACCTTCTCTCCAAGTTATGAAGGGCATGTGGCATAACTTGGAGTTGATGGCCAATGGCTTGAGCATGTTGGAGGGTTGGTTGGTGTCCTCATAGGCACCTCTACTCTATTATCATGATTTGGAGGTGGTATGGGTGTCTTGAAAATAGATAGATAAAAAGGCACTGTACTTTAGTGTTCTTGATTACTTCCGTGTTTCTAGGGATTATCGATTCTTCATTTGCCACTATTATCATGGGTGCTCTCATGCTAATAGACTTTGCTTCCCAAGGTCTTGTGAACGGAGGTGTTGGCAGTGGTCAGGGCGGTCAAGGACTTACAAGACAAGGGAGCCAACGTGAAGGGCCAAGCAAGCAAAGTAGTCAAAGAAGATCTGGCAAGTAGGCCATCATTTTTCATGAAGCTGAAGGTCAAGGACAAATCACAGGAGCACATCAAAGAGGTGGACACACAAGAAGAAGGAGCAAGTAGGGAGCTCCAGGAAGTGTATGTCAAATTGTTAGAAGAAATCCCTACAAAAATAGTGATTTTCATCACTAAAAGCCATTGTAAATACCATTTAATATTTTTGTAGCTCCATTTTGTGCAAGACAAGGAGTCCTTGAGCTTGAGGAGCATTAGAAGTACCTACCTATCAATTTTCATATTTTTTAGAGTCCGTTTGAGCCTCCAAATAGGTGCTAGAACCTAAGTTTTAACTAGGTCTGGACAGGGCCAAAGCTAGTCAAAAACTATAAAAAGAGCTAGAGAGCTCATTTTTGAGGTTAGCTTGTTGTAGAATTGAACTTGTAAGAGCACTTTTGAGTAATCTAAAAGAATTCCATTGTCTCTCTCTTTGTTCTTGCCATGTGTGTGCATGTGTGTATATGTGTGTGCATGTTGGTGTGCTTCTCACTCACACATTTGTGCCTTCACTTGCTCGAGGTCTTCATACCATCCTCATGTCTTCCCAAATTGACATTAAAGGAGGTTCTACTCATCACTGAGCTACACCAAATTTTGGCGTCGTTGCCGGGGATCGAGCTTTGAGGACGAGTGTGTGATGGTAAGACGTAGAGTTGTGACGTTGGCGTAGTAGGTAATTTCTTTACTTGTTCTTACTTTTCTCTTTCTTACTTCATCATCATCATCACCATCATCATCCTCACCATCTCCCATCTCCATCTCCATCATTGCGAAAATTTCAGTTTTTTTATCATATCACCTTCTCCCCTCCATTTCCCTCATTCCACTTGTGAGAGAGAGCGAGAGAGTGATTTGTGTGCTCTATTTTTGCATGTTTTTTGAGTGATCTTGCAGGTTGTAGCTGTATCATCGTCTCTAGCACGCTGCACAGGTACGGAAAAGCTCAGAACTGTCTCTGTGTCGCAGACCTCTGTCGATCGCGATCGACAGAAAAATTGAGCTTTTGGTAAAAAAAAGTACACCACAATGACACACAAGATGAGCACATTCTAAATCATAAATCAAAATAAAAAAATTCTATTTTTCTCTGTCAATCGTGACCGACACTGTTGATCGCGACTAACAGCCACGATCGACAGCCTCTATCAATCGTGATCGACAGACCCTGTCAATCACGACCGACAGACCCCACGACTGATCGACTGCCATGTAGGATTCAATCAATCGCGATCGACACCGTCGATCGCGACCGACTGAAATTTCACGATTGACTCAAAGACTCGCGTTGCCACGTGTCCATCGCGACGGATAGAACCCCGATTGACTGAAATCATGGCAAAAATCTCGAAAAAAGTGTCGATCGCGATCGTCACCATCGATCGCGATTGACAGGACCCACTACCGACTCTGTCGATCACGATTGACACTGTGAATCGTGACTGACGTGTCAATCGCGATCGACAGGTCCTGACGGACACCTCTGTCAATCGCGATTGACAGACCTGTCGATCGCGATTGACATGCTTTTTTGGCTAAAATTTTAGGGATTTATTGTTTCAAGTTTTGGGGATAAATTTGGGCATATTGGTCTATCAATTAGCATTTTGTGAGGTCCCCACACGTGTGTTATGAGAAAAATCTTGTGAACTGTTAGCCTGTTTGAACCCTGTTTTAACTCCAAAACCCTAAACTGTCATAACTTCCTCATATGAAATCTGTTCGGGGTGATCTTAGGCCATGAAGGTAGTATTTTGAAGTTGACCATATCCAAGGGGAACAAAACCAAGGGATCTCTAGAATTGGTTGCCATAAAGACAGAGGGCAAATTGATATCTAAATTGCGTGAATGGAAGTGAATTATTATGTCATTTGAATCTAAGTCTTGAGCTAACCTTGGGACTTTTATAAGTCCATTGAGAGCACTAGAGGGCATCCAAAGCAAGGGCATATTGCAAGCTTGAGAATGGGGTTCTTGAGCACCAAAGAGCAAGGGATCAGCAAGTGAGGTTGGATTATTCTCAACTTCTTTTGTCAATTCCTAGCTTAGGCTAAGTGCGAGTAGTGCTAGACGTAAGTCAGGGCAACGATAAGCATCTATCAAGTTGAAGACTATTTAATACTCAAGTTCAAGCACAAAGATAGTCTCTTGGCAATCAATAATTGTAAGGGAAAAAGAACTTAACGTGGTACGAACAACTTAAAGTGTGGAAAGTCACGCAAGTATTCCTGACAACGTGATATCAGACAAGATCATAAACACGATAATCAACTAAAAAAGAACCAAGTAACTAATACAAATTGAGCTGCAATGAGGTTGTACTTTGGGTAAAAATTGGGATTGCTCAGTTAGGCATATGAACCTTAGATCAGGACGACACCTAGGGAGAGATAGACAGAGTCTTAGGTCTTGAGAGGCTAGTGTCAATCATACTGCTAGGTCTTGGTCCCAGCAGTTGAGCCAGCATTCTCACTACCCTAGCTCTGAAACTAGCGAGTCTGAGATGTCCCACGGTATGGAGAGACCTACAGGAAGTTGAGGTGTGCCATCTTTACATAGGGTAGAAGGTCCCTACAAGACGCAACTGGAATACCTTAGGACCAATCGATTAGGTGCTAGCATCTATGAGGACGGCCTAGGAAGATCTATGGTCCAGATCAAAAACCCAGATCAACCCATTGGACTAGAACATCCAGCAGTCAAGTTTGAAAATGGAGCATACTTGGACAAAGAAGGAACCATATATGTAGGCACCAGTCACCCAGATAGGACAGATGAATTCGGGAATGTGATCCTGGAGACGGAGATGGGTGACCTAGAGCAAGGAAACATAGGTGGAGAGCCTAAAACACCTCGAGGCAAATCTGTTCTTACTAGAATTATCGCGAGAGTGGATTCCCCAAGACAACAAGAGCATAGATCTACTTCTAAATCGAGAGACTGATGAAGCCTTTTGGAGGTATAAACCTGATCAACCGAATGAGGTTCTCGCACTCACGATCTATGAGTTCAAAGATCCTGATAGCCCAGGAAAAGTGACCTATTTAGACAATTCTTCAGAGAGGATCTTTGTGGTCACCGAACATGGTAGACATGCCTACACTTGGAAGGGTGAATTCATTTTTCCCCAACCAAGATCTACTGTCTCTTTTGGCCACCCAGGAGTGGGAACATCCCAAGCTCATGGAGCTCAAAGGGACAAAAATAGAGATAGGCCTGAGGTAAGCTTTGCGAACCCATTAGGAAGAGAACGAACTCGAATAGGGACGGATAGAGTGGAAACTGAGAGACCTAGAGCCCTAAGAAACCAAAGAAATGCGGATGAATTCCCTCTACCAAGACCTAGAGAGCACACGAGGACTTTGAGACCTACTAGTTAAATCCATGAAGAATTACTTTGATGGCACTGGAGACCCCTACGATCATGTGGCCGAGTTTAGGCAAGTCTTAAGAGCTGAACAAGTCGAGGATCTGTTAACGCAGTACAATGCCTTTGGTTGTATAGAGCTAGTAAGTGATAGAGGCACTCACTTCTTGAATAAAGTTATTGAAAACCTTCTCCAAGAATTCTTGGTAGTACACAAGAAGTCTGCCCCCTATCACCCACAAGCTAATGGGCAAGCCGTGTTGGAAAACAAAGATCCAATATCTTATTGGTCAAATTATTGGTCAAATTACTCACAAAGTAGAGAATGTGTACAACTGTTTTCTAGCTTTTGTACAAACTAAAGCGCTTAGCAAGTTGGCTAAGTCATCATCCTCCCATCCTTGGCGCGTGAGTTTGAATCCCTTGAAATGCAATGGTGGCAGTACGCAGTAGTTTTTTGATGTATAATGATTTTTAGGAGATAGAGCTCACGGTGGACAAAAGCAGGAAAAAACGCGTTTTTTTTTATGCTTTTATGGACAGCGAAGGCGACACGATCACATAGATTTATTCAATATGTGCTTTATTATCAGCTTTTCAAGAAGAACACAATACTATATAAGAAGAGCCTCATGCTCATTATATTCATCCTTCACCTAGCATTCAACACAAGCTTGGAGCTTGGACCTCAGTAGAGGTGGTGTTTCTTCTAGCACATGGGGCAGCCATGGTGCTAACTTGAAGCATGTTGAGGAGCAGTTATGGAGTTCTTCTTGGTGATTCTTCTTGGAGAAGATGAAGGGTGTGCTCACACTCTACCTCATGGAGAGGAGGTTATCTCTTGTTCATGGCAAGAAGACTTGGTCATTAGCAGCTTGATGGTGAGGATCAGCCATCTACATGGTGTATTTGAAGATTATCTTCTACAGGAAGATATTAGGTTGAAGATTGTCTTCTACAAGAAGATGTCAGGCTACTTCAAAGACATTGGATGGTGCCATCTACATGATGTATTTGAAGATTGTCTTCTACAAAGAAGATATCAGGTTGAAGATTGTCTTCTACAAGAAGATGTCGGGCTACTTCAAAGACATTGGATGGTGGTTAACATAAGATTCACATCTTATGTTAAGTATTCAAGTACATATTCTCTTTATGCACACAGGTACTACTTGAAGTTTATGGAGGCTGTGGCGTTCATATCAGGAGGAGTCCTATTCGGCATAGGTACAAGAGAAACAGTACGTGTATGCTTTATGCATATTTGATGAGGTGTTTAAGAAGGTGTGTTCACATGAGTTTGAGGATTTCCTGCAGCAAACTTGTTAGCATTCTATGCTACTTTATAAGTATGTGATCTTTTCACACACGTATCTAACTTAGGGTCTTCTATAGCCTAAAGTTAGATGAGGGTTTGTTGACTATCAGTTTCACACTGATCCTTCCTCTTTCAGTCACTCATATTCACTCTTCTATAACCGATAAGGTCACACATCTCATGTATATTCAGATTACTGCCCACACATCTGAATATGTTTGTTACATTGTACATTCACTCATTCATCTATTTCTCATCACATAGAGTGGTTGAGAGTTTTGCTCCCACATTGTACATTGAACATTGTTATATATGATACTATCAGTAAGCGATGGCTTACGTAACACCTTACACATGTTGTCTATTCTTTCTCTATCTTTATCTCATCATTTGTATGATTAAGTTGTGGTATGTTCATGTTTTGTCAATATGGAAGATTGCTGGAATTAATGTTGTATAAGTTGGACCTATGGAACCATGGACCTATGACATGAGCCTAAGGACCTACCTCACTTCCAACAAGCCGAAAGCACAAATAAGATTCTATGCAATGTGCTGACTAAATTGGTGAATAATAAATGCTCTGATTGGGACAAACAGCTACACCACGCTATTTGGGCATACCGATGCCTATAAAACGGTACTCCAAGCCACACCCTTTCAGATGGTATTTGGCCAGAATGCAGTGCTCCCATTAGACTTCTTGATACCTACACTAAGAGTAGCACAAGAGCATGAGTGGACGGGTCATGAACTCTCTTCGAGGATTTTTGATCTAGAACGACTAGGTGAAACCAGACTAAGAGCAGCATCAGGAATATATGCAGCTAAGAAAAGACAGAAGGCATATTTTGATGCTCATGTGAATAACAAAGGCTTGAAAGCAGGAGACCTAGTCTTAGTCTACACTTTAAAGCAACATGCAGGAAAACTAGAAAAGAGAGATTATGGACCTATGATCATAAATAGGATCTCAACGAGTGGAGCAGTTCAGCTAGCTACACTAGAAGGTGATGTTCTCCCAAATTACATTAGCGGATGCTGAGTCAAGTTATATCAGGAACCCCTTACAGAGGAAATGTTAAATCAACTCAATATTGCTAAGAAGCGCAAGGAAGAAGAAAAGCAAATTCGAGAAGAGGCACAGGCAGAAGCATTGGAACACATCTGAAGAATGAAGTTGAGAAGACAGGGTAGAGATCAGTCTAGGCCAGATGACTATGCGCACCCAGGATATCATATGGCGATGTGTGAAGTTTCAGGTATTAGTTCTCATAGAATAATTGATTGACACCCTTTTGTAACCTTAGACATAGGACAAGGAAAGGGTGCAAGGACTTTAAGGGCCTTGATTGACTCAAGTGCCGCCACTAGTGCTGTTAAATTTTCTTACTGTCAAAAGTTGAAATTCAATGTCAATCCTATAGAAGCATATCTCATAGGATTGGGAGGCGTGGAGACCCCTTGCATGGGTAGAACTTCCCCTCTACATTCAAGATATTTTACTGATAGTTAAAGTACGTGTGTCAAGATGAGGATCTCACTGAGCCTCTTGTCTTGGGTCAAGACTGGATCTATGATCATGCAGTCAACCTAAACATAAGAAGTGGACTTCTTCAGGTATGGGTAAATCAGAGTCGAATTACAATTGAGTTAGACAATGGAGAACTCAAGGAACTAGGAAAGGCACACACTCCTGCTCCTTCCAGGAGTACACATGAAGATGACCATGCTATTCTTGTCCAAAACTATGTGATGCAGAGGGATGATTATCTCAACAAAGAAGCCAAGGATATGATGGAACTCCCTTCTTTTCCAAAGGCCATTGGGATGCAGAAACCAGAGGCAAATAAAATGCAGAAAAAGTAGACTACCTATGCTCGAAGCCAAAAGAAAGTACGAAGCAAGGTGTCCCAACCACCAAAACAAATATGGGTGTGGAAAGGCGAGCATCCTATTGCAGTCAATCCACAACAATTGGCTCAATTTCCTATTAGTGATCAAGGACACGACACTAATAAGAAATTCTTCAAAAATTCTCCTACGAAAGTAAAGTCCATATGGGTACCCAAGAAGTCGATGAAGGTTGACCCACAATCAAGACAAATTTGGGTGCCTAAGGCTTGCTTGCGGTCTCAAATAGCCACACATAAACCACACCCTGTACAACATGGTTCACTCACTCGAACAGCTCACACCCACTCTTATACATCACGCACGAACACATATTCACCCATGAGCACGAGTAGAATCACTTGTAAATGGGTCCCCAAAAAGCCTCATTTCCAAGCAGAAACTCTCACAAAGCCCTCTAGAGTCTCCACATAACCAAAACCGAAAGCCATCCAGTGTGTTTGGCTGCCCAAAGCTTGTAATAAACCCCCCGACCCCATTTGTAAATTCACCCCCACCTACTAACTGCATCATTCTCACACTCCATCTTTCCATTTAGCTCTTAGGACAATTCATCCACTAACTACACCCACAATCACCGAGCACTCACTGACTAACTAACTTATCACTAAAAACTCATGTTAATGTTGTAATGGGGACACATGACCACTTGGTGTCCATTTGCAATGTTAACATTCATTTGTATATTCTCACAGAACCGGTGACCAGTCCCTTCAATATGGCCGAGGCTGCAGAAACTAGCTCCCAAGCAGGCACCAGCCCTCAGATTGTGGACATTGAAAGTCTCCCCATTGAGGAGGAGTTGAAGGAAAGACCACTGGCATTGAGAGCATTACATGCCATACCTATTCAGAATCCTCCCCAGGGGCACACATCACAAGTAAACAAAAACTCGCATTGGTTCAGTGATGTGGCAGGACCTCTTGGAGAAGGCACTTACTTGTGGGAGGCAGAAATAGAGTTCAACGGACGCTGGGGTCGGTATCATTTCTTTACCAGAGAGTTTAAGAGGCTTCAAAATAATGAAGGGTTGAAACCGATATGGAAGAAGGCGGGACTATATGATTACTTCAAAGCCCAGTTACTGAAGCCGGACTTTCTAAGGTGTTCATACTTGATTAGCACCCTCACTCCCAGTAAAGAGAAAAAGGGGTATAGCACCTTTGTCCTACCATCTCTGACAAGAGGTAATGAACTGAAGCGCTTCAAATTGACGAACAATTT
This sequence comes from Ceratopteris richardii, assembly GCA_020310875.1. NCBI lineage: Eukaryota > Viridiplantae > Streptophyta > Polypodiopsida > Polypodiales > Pteridaceae > Ceratopteris > Ceratopteris richardii. The sequence goes on along the minus strand of CM035418.1, from coordinate 141,829,172 downwards.
GGTAAGGGAAGCTCTCGATATGAAGGGTATGCACATCCCCACAGAGAAAGGGTCAATGGTCCCAGACAACATGAAGAACAGGAACCTGACTAAACTGAAGGACATGGTGGCAATGACACCAACTATTGCCATTCACCTTCGAATGTGCATGCAACATTTCGCGTTCCCTGCTCAAGAGAGATTCACGATGCCACCCAAGAAGATTATGGTTCAGTTTATACTTAGCAAACGCCTTTAATTTGACAATCAACATGCCTCATTGGATTATTGACCAAATACACTTGGCACGTCAATGGTGGTATAAGAAGCAAAAGTCAGTACTTTATGGATGCTGTGCTCTCACAAGGATTGTTTAACGATGCTTGGCATATGATGTGCCAATTCAAAGGGCACTTGTTTGGACCAGGGTGCAAGAATTTCAACAAAGACTATCAGCCGCAAGGCCTCCATCAAAGAAAATGAGGGGAGCAGTTCAGATGCCGTGTGCACAGGCCCGCGGTGCTACACTAACACCAGAGACAACTCCATGACTTCCAAGGAGGGTGCAACCTTTCACTATCAGATTACCAAGGCATAGCGCGGAAGGACCAAATCTAGTGTTCCCACCGATACCCATTGATTTGGAGTTCCCTCATGGCTTCACGCTAGAGGATCTAACGGATGAGGAGGTAGCAAGAATAATTAATGCTACTAATTTGGAAGTTGAGGCAGAGCAAGCAAGCGGACAACAGACAGGCATGGACCAACCCCATCCAACCCAACCAGAAGTTGTCGAAGTAGAGGAAGATGAAGAGGAGACTGCAGAAGAGGAGCAAGAGGATGAACAAGAAGGACTATCCGACGAAGGAGAGCATGAATATGAGCAAGAAGTTATACCGAAACTTGAAGGTGCCCCTGCTTATACGAAGCAATTGAAAAGACTGTATGATACCATCAACCGAGTTCAAGAACAACACAAACTATCCTTGGCAGCAGGAAAGGCCCTCATGAACCAGATCTTGGAGGACGAAGGTGTGGATGAACAATACAAGGCAACCCTTGACATGATTGTTGATGCATTGGGGGTACCTGAGATAGTGCATACCGCTCTCGCACACTCGCAAAGATCGGAGCGAAGATACGGCAGACGCCCCCCTAGACCAGGGAAACAAATGAATGTCTTGGTATCAAACCACAGGGCACCACATCCACAACCACGAGTGCAGCTCATACTGATGAAGCCCATACCTCAAGTGCACCCCCCTCACCCCCTTTACCACCCTCCCCTCCAACTCCACCACCTTCACCTCATACTACCACTGTCACCACCACTGTCACAGCTTCAGATTTCACTTCCCATACCGAAGCACAGACTGTGAGTCAACCCTCACAATCCACACAATCTGACACCACCACCAGTGTAAATACTACCACTGACACTGTAATTCTAACGGTAGCCATTGAAAACCCCATTCCCCCTATCACACTTTCTGGTGGTTTATATTCACAACTCCACACACCACTTTACACCTTCACTACCATCACCACACCGACAATTCCCATGTACACAATCACTCCTATGACCGCATCCACATATGACTTCATGGACATATCACCCACTTCCGCACCTCTCCCTCCTCCCATATTTCCACAATCTCCCATTCCCCCACCACCCACTTCACCCGTCTCGAGCACAGCATACACACTCCCTTTCCCTTTTCCCTACCCTCCTGCATTCAACACCTTCCCAGCATCCACTCCTGTTAATAATGTATTTAATACTTTGTACCAGTGTATGTCTCAATTACAACAGCATTACCAGCATCTTGACGCTCAGCATACGAATCTGTTCCGAACCCATGAAACATTACAAGAAAGATTCATTAATTTAGAGAAGGAGAAGAGGCTATTACAGCAGCAGTTTAATACCTTATAGGCACAGCATGATCAATTAGTAGCCAATCCACCCCAACTAGATACCGAAGAAAAACAACAACTCGATGATATGTTACACGCCCAGATAATGGACAATCTCAAGCTTCGATGTAACCTCGCCTTACTACGAAAGCACATGTCCGCAACACTCAAAGAAAATAAACGACTGTAGAAACAGAACAAAGAAAACCTGGAAGCAGCAATGGAGGGTTCACAGCAAGAAATCGACCCATAAAATTTAAGGGCCATCCCATCTGAAAAGATGAAAATCGTATTAGAAACACACGTGGATCTCCTGGAAGCCCACACAACCTTAGAAAAAGAGAAGGATGACCTACTAAAGCAACTGGCAGCTTAGCAAGAGTCACCAAAAGAAGTCACAGCCGCAACACACACATCTGAAGAAGTCGTAGAACTCAGAGCACAACTAGCACAACTACAAAATAAAGTTCCTCAATATGAGCAACCCTCTCCCCTTGTGGAGCCGGAACCTGAGGAGTTAGTTCCAATTGACGTTGAGGAGATTTTTGAAGACCCATACGTACCCATGCCTGCACCAAGGGGTAAGCAAGCAGAGGAACGAATGGACATAATTGAGATCGAAGCTCCTGAATGGATGCAAAAGTTAGAGAAGGTTGGTGCAACCCATGATGAGAGAGTTGCAGTACAGATATAGTCAATGTCCCGATTGGAAGAAGTCATCATCAAATTGGATTACTTCAGAAACCTCTCCCATGATTGGTGGATTGGCACATCCGATGATTTGTAGGTTCCATTATGTGTATTAATGGCAGATTATAATGCTGAAATAAAGCAGTGCACAACAAAAGAACCAACCTAGGCAACACAGTTTCAACCAGATGACATTCTTGCAAGCGCCACGCACGGGAATATATTTCAACCTACCTGGAGGATACGTCTGCTTGAAACATACCCTGAGATGGTATGCGCTTGGAATAACATGCCTTTATACATCAATTATAACCTATGTTACTGCCCTGTCTTTCGACGAAGGTCTTGGCCAGAGTACACCAAAACAGTTTTGACAGTTAAAGGGTGTGAAAAGTGGCTAAACTATGTGTACTTAGCACCCCCTCGTGGCCAACCCACATTCGGCTACATGATTTCAACCATCCGAAATTGGGCAATCAGATTCAAAAATGTACCAGATATCATGGCACAGATGTGCCTCAAAATATTTGAGTTAATGCTGATCACTTTCAGAACCTTTCGAAATGTCAAAGCACCTCACCTTTCGGCTCTCGGATTCAATGAAGGCAACCGAGATCTCGCCTACGATATGAGCACAACACCACCCATCAATGTTGTCTATGCGTGGCATGCTCGTCTCAAGTATCTACCAGCCTGCTTCAAGCAAACATTTGAGGAAATGTTTATCATAGGGTTCTGGGAATATCATTCCAAGATATTCATACCCAAACCATCTCACCTATTATAGCTATTTGCGGTTGAACAGGCTCTCCACTCAGAACAGCTACGCATGCCACATCCGGAGGTACTCGGGCCAGTAGACTGGGATGCCCTACTCACTGATTTGGCCAAAGGGCTGAGAATAGTAGAACATCACTTAGCCACAGATGTCGTGGAGTATTACATCCAACGGTCCACACAACAAGGGTCTGTCAGAGATGACAGACGCGAGAGAGGGGGGAGTGTTGCAGTGGTCAGGGCGGTCACGGACTTACAAGACAAGGGAGCCAACGTGAAGGGCCAAGCAGGCAAAGCAATCAAAGAAGATCTAGCAAGTAGGCCATCATTTGTCATGAAGCTGAAGGTCAAGGACAAATCACAGGAGCACATCAAAGAGGTGGACACACAAGAAGAAGGATCAAGTAGGGAGCTCTAGGAAGTGTATGTCAAATTGTTAGAAGAAATCCCTACAAAAATAGTGATTTTCATCACTAAAAACCATTGTAAATACCATTTCATATTTTTGTAGACATATACACATATACATGCACATACACACATATACACATACTCTTACACATATACATGCACATACATATACACATACACATGCACATGCACATACACATATACACACATATACACTTACACATGCACATGCACATACATACATATCCACACACATACACATGCACATGCACATACACATACATACACATATACACTTACACGTGCACATGCACATACATGCATATACACATATACATATGTACATACATTCATATACACACACATATTACACACATATACATGCACATACATACACACACATATTACACACATATACATGCACATACGTACACACACATGAATGAATTATATAATTAAAGTACTAAAACACATGATTAATATAAACAATAATAACAACCAATAGAACAAAACTTTGCATTACTTAATACCATACACACAATTCAAAACATAACTGAAATGAACAATATATATATATATATATATATATATATATATGTGTGTGTGTGTGTGTGTGTGTGTAAATACATATCCAATGTCATAATCAAGAATCCTAATCATCATCATCATCGTCATCATCATCATCATCATCATCAGCATCATGATCATCCTCATCATCATGATCACCCTGTGACGATTGAGATCGTCCCTCCTGTGTCTGTCTCTCCACCTCATCCATATCTACCTCTCCATAATACTGTTGTATTACATATAACAAACATAAATAAGTAAAACAAACAAAACATCCATAAAAATAAAATAATTATATAAAATTTTATAATACTCACAAAGGCATCCGGATGATCTCTCATATACTTGCTCAAACGCTGATAACCAAAATGTGTAGCATACTCAATCTCATGTTTCCTAGGATATCGGCCATAATCCTTTCGCTGCATTGAAATAAATAAAAAAGATTAGTTTCTTGCATTTTAACTAAAATAAAAAATATACTCACAATAACACATATACTCACAAATGTAGCTACAAAACCATGATGGCCCATTTGGCCTAGGTGCAATGTGTGGCCCGACTCAACTCTCTTCTTTGCAGCAGCCTGTTTATTTAAAGAAAAAAGAAATACATAAATTAAAGGTAAAAAATTACTAAAATATATGAAAATTATAAATACAAACTATTAATTTGTATACCTTTTGCTGAGGAAATGACTCCTGAAGACGTAGCTGTCTACGAAAAAACTGCCACGTCTCAGGTGGTATGTTAGGTCGCCTCTTATTTTTTTTCCACCATACAATATCTCTTGTTAATTTAATCTCAAACAAAAAAAAAATACACATATATACACACACATATACATACACATACACATACCCACATACACATACACATACCCACATACACATATATATGCAAACATATACACATACATATATGTATACATATACACATATACATACATATAACATAAACACACATATACATGTCCACATATATACGTACACACATACACATGCATGCATATACACTCATTCATACAAAATACATGCATTTATCCCACAATAATATGTATTTGTGTATATGTGAATATGTGTGTATGTGTAAATGTGTATATGTGAATATGTGTGTATGTGTAAATATGTATATGTGAATGTTTATGTATGTAAATAATCAGATTATTAACATCAAATACCATTATTTGTAGATTCTGATCAATTAGATGGAACTCCACCACCATCTCCTAATCATGCAAGGACTATATACTGTAAGTATATCAAACTTTTAATTTTAAATATATTTGATAGATACGTGACTTATATATTTTTTTGTTTCTTGTTATAATCAAATTCTGATCGATTAGAGGGCACTCCACCACCACCTACCCATGCAAGGACTTCACATGTGTCCTCCGATAGGAATTATGATGAATTTTACTATCAAGAGCATCCTATATGTTGGTGTAACTCTTGCTATGGCACGTATCGAAGACCACGATTGGAATGTATTGAACATGAGGCAGAGTATGGTATTTGAGTGTGCACTATCACTTGGTCAACGTGATAATGCTTGGGTATGTATTTTTTCTATAAATTAATGTCATTATTTTATTTAAAAACCATATACAAAATCATATTACTATTGATATATATAGGAATACTTTCTCTCGATGATGATGATGATAATTTTTCTCATAATGTTAATATACCTCGTACACGTCATGGACTTGCTGTTCATCAATTACAAGCAGAGGTTTCTAAAAATCCTCTACCTCCTAGTTTAGAGACTGAAACAACTAGAGATTATCCATTGACAGCTCGTGATCGTTCTCTAGTACAAACATATGATAGAAGAAGATATCTAGGATGGAATAGAGGACCACTTCCTTTAGATGGAGAGGTTTTCAACTTTTGGGGTAATCACTATATGATTGCTCCATCCACTATTACTAATGCTGGTCGTGGTCTCTTTATTGTAGAGGATTTGTATGTGCCTCCGAACTCCAAAGTCACTCTTATGTCATTTTGTGGTCCTATATATGGATGGGGAGATTGGCATCGACTTGCATGTTATGTTCAAAGCATGAGTACTTATGGAATATGCTTGAATGCAGCATCCCTTACTAGTAGAAGGATTTCACATGCAGAAAATGAAAGATTATATATTGATGGAAGACCTTACATGCATGGAAATATAGCAGGTTTAATAAATACTAGTCGAGGGTTACATAATAGTTCAATGACTAATTGCACATTTGAGGAGCGTGAAAATAGTCATGAATCACCATACATGAGTAGAGATGTATCAAGATACATAGTTGTCAATGCTATTACTACATTGCATGCCGGTGATGAAATATTAGTGAATTATGGATGGTGTAGACCTCTAAGAGCACCTTTTAGCTAGAGAGAGAATGAAAATTTTCTATCCATATTTAATAACTTATATATTTAATTTTATGTTTAAAGTTTACTTTTTATTCATTTATGGAATACTAATGATTTTGATTCATGTGTGTAGATTGCAACGTATCATGTTGATGATATTCCTCCACACCATTCACAATTGCCAGTAAGACCTCATTTATCAGAAGCTTCTATGAGAAGGCTACGCAAAAGTGATCGTGTGAAATATGCAAGGTTAAAAGATCTATATTCAAAAGAAGATAAAGTAAAAGATTTGTGCGACAATGATGAAGATGATGACATGGCAAATTTTATTGAGGATTGGTATCAAAATGACAATGAGAACATTGATATTTCTAAAACTGAGAAATGTCTTTGAGAGGAATGTCTAAAGCATGTATATGAAGGAAGTCGTTTGACACGACTAAGTCCAAGCTTACTTATTCTCAATCTTCAAAATCATTTTGGATGGAGTAATGTATCTATTTCGGCACTATTAAGGTATAATTTTCAATTTTCTATCTATCTATCTATCTATATATATATATATATATATATATATATATATATATATATATATATATATATATATATATGTGTGTATATATATATATATATATATATATATATATATATATATATATATATATATATATATATATATATATATATATATATATATATATACACATACATACATATACATGCATAAATATATACATATAAATACATGCATATATAGACATACACATAATTATACATGAATGCACACACACATATAAACATATACACACATATACACACATACACATGTTATGAGAGTAAGGTCAAATTATACATACCTATATCGAATGAAGATGTTTTGTCCATCCGTTAGGAAAATGGGAGGACCAAATTTATCTTGAAGATTTTGAAGGATGGAAAAATCATTTTAAAGGATGGATGGAAAGAAAGCATTCATTCAATGCAGGTTTTTATTTTTACTTTAGCTAAGTTAAGAACAAGAACTTGCATTCAATGGACACCTTCTGTCTGCCCATCCTTTAAAACTATTCATGCACCTTTCAAAATCTTCAAGATAAATTTGGTCCTCATATTTTCCAAATGACCTAATAACTCCATAGCTAACTAATATTTTATATTTGTAAACAAATATGTAAGCCTTAGTTAGCAAGGTAGGTAATAGATTGACTCTAAAATGGGAGACAACCAGTCGATTTAGTGGTCTAGATATCTATATGAAAGTCTACAAACCACAATAAACAAAAAGAAAATTAGAAATGAAATCAAATATACATAGCTACACATGCATACATACGCATACATACATACATACATACATACATACATACATATGCATACATACACATATATATACACATAAACATACATATACACATGTTATGAGAGTAAAGTCAAATTATACATATCTGTATCAAATGAAGATATTTTGTCTATCTAACCTTTGGAATTGTCCGCCCAACTTTTAGAATCTTTCTGACACATTTGCTTCTCCTATTCTAGTCAACCTAATACCTACACTGCTAACTCTTTTATGAACTTTGCATACAAATATTAAGTATGAGTTAGCTATGGAGGTATTAAGTCATTTGAAAAATAGAAGAAGTAAATTTACCTCAAAGAATTTGAAGGATGGAAGAATAATTTTAAAGGATGGGTGGACACAAAGTGTTCATTCAGTGTAGGTTTTTGTTTTTACCTTAGCTACAGTAAGAACACAAATTTGCATTGAATGAACACTTCATGTCCGCCCAACCTTTAGAACTATTCATCCATTTTCCAAAATCGTTGAGAGAAATTTGCTATTCTTATTTTCAAACAACCTAATACCTCCATAGTTAGCTGATACTTAATCCTTGTAAACAAATATGTAAGTCTTAGTTAGCGAGGTAGGTAATAGATTGACTATAAAATCGGAGACAGCCAAACGATTCAGTGCTCTAGATATGAAAGTCTGCAAACCATAATATACAAAAAAAAATTAAAAATGAAATAAAATATACATAGCTACACATGCATACATACATATACATACATACATACACATACATACACATACATACATACATACATACATACATACATACATACATACATACATACATACATACACATATACACACACATACACATACATATATGCATACACATACGCATACATATATATACATACATATACACCTATAAAACACATATACACACATACATACATATACACATACGCATACGTATATGCATACACATGCATATACACATCCACTTCCACATACACATAAGCATACACATATATAAAATTATATGCATATGTATATGTATATTTATTTATTTATTTTTATTAATATGTCTTTTTTTTATGAACTTATAGGTTATTATCTGAAAAGTTTTTACCAAGTCAGAATATTCTTCCTACCTCACATGATGAAATGAAGATGATAATCAACAATCTTGGTATAGATTATCAATGTATACATGGATGTCCTAACGATTGTATTTTATATAGAGGTGAATATGTAGGCTCTTTGACATGTCCCAAATGTCAATCTTCGATATAAGGACGAAGAAGGTAAAATCCCAAAAAAGGTATTGAGACATTTTCCATTGGCTCCATGGATTAGACATATGTTTCAAAGCCTTGAATTATCAAAGCTTTTGACATGGGGACATGATCATAAAAGTACTGATGGAATAACCAAAATTCCTCATGATAGTGTTGCTTTTCAGCATATTGATTCTACATGGCCTGAATTTGCATAAATCCATAGAATCTAAAGTTAGGAGTTGCATTAGATGGGGTTAATCCATTCTCCATGAAATCCAGTAAATGGTCAACATGGCAAGTGGTAGTCATAAACTACAATCTTCTGTCATATGTTAGCATTAAAAAGGAGCATTTAATGCTTTCACTTTTAATCCCAAGAAAAAGACAAGTTAAAGATAAGAATATATATCTTGCTCCTCTCATTGACGATCTCCAAGAGTTATGGAGAGGTATTAATTTCATTGATGTATCGAAAAGCATCAACGAAAGACATATTATGGTTCGTGGTATTGGGGCTTGGACTATTCACAATTTTCTAGGATATGGTGTTTGTTCAGGTATTGATGTAATTTTTTAATTCAATATGCATACAAATAAATGTGATTTAATCTAATTATATTTTTATCGTTTTCATGATGCAGGAATATCTACTAAGGGTTATAAAGCTTTTCCATATTGTGGTGATTGGTTGAGATCAATCTATAGTAAGAATCTTAACAAAAATATTTATCTTCGACATCAATGATTCTTGTCTGATGATCATCCATTAAGATCTAAAAGAGAAGCAATACCTTTTAATGGAAAGTTTGAAACCAAAACCTATGACACGATTGGTATAAAAAATGGACAGATGGACCTCTGATAGATCCAGAATCAGAAATCTTTAGTGATGATAAAGATAATGAGTATGTGAAGAGAGGTAAAGGAAAATTGGCATTCACAGAGAACATATCAATATGGTATTATTTGGAGTATTGGAAAGAGTTAAAAGTATGTCATCTTCTTCATCCTATGCATATATTCAAGAATATTCGTTATTCATTGTGGCAGCATCTTCTTGGAAAGATACCATAGCATCAAGGAATGATTTGAAAGATCAAAACTCAAAACCAAAGTTATGGCCAGTTTTTGATAGACATCGATAGGAAACGACTTATGCACCTGCTCCTTGAGTACTTACAACAAAAGAGATACAGACTATCAACAATAGGATTCAATTGATTCGGACTTCTATAGGATATGGAGCATCTTTCCAAAACATGTCTACTATGGATGATAAGAGCTTATCTGTGTTAAAGACCCATTACTGACATAACTTTTTGAAACATATTTTACCTTTGGTTATCGATGGATGTACAACGAAAGGAGTACGAGATGTGATCTATCATCTTGGATCACTTATAAGGTAATTATGATACTTTTACATTTAATATATATGAATATTTGATATCTTTTATTTTTGAATTAACTTCTTTATAATTTTTTTTATGATATGTATAGGTGGATTACATCAAAAGAGATTGACAAAAACTCGATCCCACAAAAAAAACATGAATGCAAAGAGCTACTATGTTTGATGGAGAAAGAGCTTCCTACTTCATTTTTTGATATTCAAGTTCCATCTTGTAGATGAAATAGAGATTGCAAGTGTTGTCAACACTCGATGGATGTTTTGGGTCGAGCGATTTATGGGAATATTAAAAGGTTATGTGCGACAAAGAGCAAAACCAGAAGGATCCATGGCAAAGGGTTGGATGCTTGAAGAGTGCATGTATTATGTTAAAAAGTATCTTGAAAGAGTTCATGAAGAAGCTCCACATGTATGGATCAATGAGTCTTCTTTAAAAACAACAGATGAGGTATTATCAAGTAAGGGAGTTCCATTTTTATTTACATTTCAAGAAAAAAATGATGTTTCTACTTTTGTAGCATATAATAGCGAATGCATGCAAGCATTCCTTAGCGAGTACGAATAGGAACTTCAAAATCTCTGAAGTAAAATGCGAAGAAACAAAAGATATAGACGTAATCTCGATAATGATGAGATTGCAAATATATCTTTTTTCATGGATTGGCTATATAGTCGTTTGCAATGCACCAACACAAATAATGAAGAAATCTCCGATGAGTAGAGAGAGTTGATGATAGGTTGTGAATGAAAGGTAATTTTATTTTATTTTTCATATATGTATATTAGTTTCTATTTACTAATTTAATTTCTTTTGCAGGCTCAAATGTTCACTAATATGTGGGCTTTTGGACAGCATATTAGAATCAAAGCCATTGATTCTTTATGTAAAACAGAGGATTCTAGTATTGTTGGTTCTTTCAAGCAACTATCACGTGCTAGCTCAAAAGACACGAACCTTATAGATGGCAAACTTGGTTACGTGGGAACTATTGTTGGATCTACGAAATATCAAGTCGTACATTCAAACAGGTAGAAAAAAGTTTATATTTTTTATGATAGAGTTAGTTATTTTTTTGAACACCTAATAATGGATTTTTGTTTTTATATATTTTGATAGATCATTTTGAAGGTTGACTGGTTTTGAGCCGAGTATAAAGGTAGTAATTCCACATTAAGAAAGGAATTATTTGGGTTTTGGGCAATTAATTCTTCCAAGGTAATGCGATCTAATAAAGAACCATATATTCTTCCTAGGCATATTGAACAAGCATTTTTTTATAAAAACCCAGATGCTCACCCTTGGTGGCAGGTCATTCATGTTCAACCTAGAGATAGGTCTTTGTTTGAACAGTTTATTGTTAGAAAGATCGAAGAAAGTCCTCTTGATGATTCACCATCAAATATTGATACATCAACATCTGAAAGAAAAATTAGAATCATTATACATGATAATGATACTAATCTTTTTGATAAAGAGGATAATACTCTACATGCTAATTCTACTGATGATGAAGAGGAATTACCAGAAATTGATATTAATCCATCAATAGATGATGTGACTCATAGAACACAGATTTAACAATAGAAGAAATAAATGAAATCAATAAGGATAATGAAGATGAGACTATATTGATGTCTTACCAAAAGGATGGCAATAATGAAAACATATGAGCATATTAGATAGTAAATTCTACTCTAGTTATCAATCATTAATCTGAAGCTTCATGGATTTGAGATAATAGATTTTGTATTCAACTTGAATATCGATGAATCCTACTAGAGAGATGAAATCATGTTCTTTTAAGTTAGAACATGAAGCTCGGGGGTATGCCTAATTATTTTATATATAGCTTATCTTCAAGGAGCAAATTTTTCTCATGTATGTATGCATATGTGTGTGTATTCATGTGTATTATATGTATACATGTGTTAGTATGCATATATATGTGTCTCATGTATATGTATGTGTGTGCACGCGTGATATATATGTATACATGTGTTAGTATGCATACATGTATATATGCATATGCATTGGTGTAAAATATTCATGTATTCATGTAATATATGCAAGTGTTTATAATTGTGTATGCATGTATAACTATACATGTGTGCATGTAGGCATGTATATGTGATGAGTACATGTATATATGTATATGTTTCTATGTGTAAATGTGTACATGTAAATATGTATGCATGTATATATATCTATGTGTGCATTTAGGCATGTATGTGTGATCCATAATGTATCTACTCCATTTTATATTTATGTATGTGTATCTACATGATGTGTATATATCTTTATATATATTATGATCCTCGTTGATTCGAGTAGATATATATAGAGGCATAAGGTTGGGAGGAGAGACATCTCTCTAGTAGGACGTCGGAGGAATAGATGAAATGTGTACATATACTTCAATCATATGGATAAAAGGCTGAATTAAAGTTTCTAAATTAGGGTTTTTGAATTAGGATATATATATATATATATATATATATATATATATATATATATATATATATATATATATATATATATATATATATATATATATATATATATATATATATATATATATATATATATATATATGTGTGTGTGTGTGTGTGTGTGTGTGTGTGTGTGTGTGTGTGTGTGTTGATATATTTAGGAAGTGATGTGTGTGAACACACTAGGACCGCCGGGGCACTTTTTTCCCTCCTTAGGAGGTTTTTTTCCCCCGACTTGTATATAAGCCTATTGCCCTAATGGGCTACTCATCTTTGTACATTCTCTGGTAATACATTCAGTATTGTGTGTTGGTGCTCCAAGCTTCTTCCTCCTTGTGCTGTTCGCGTGCTTCCGCAGACGTCTAACTCCAACAATTGGTATCAGAGTAGGTCGTCGCTTCATCTAGGGTGTCGTCGACACTCCGTTTGCAGTCTCATAATCGCACGAGTTTTAGTGAGCATACTCAGCGTGTTTCCGAGATCAAAACATCTTTGCTTTGTGGTGCCGAAATCGCGATCTGAGCTTGTTTCGGCCTCCGAACGCACTATCACAGTGCTTGTGCAGGCTATTTTGTCTTTTTGTGCCAAAGGTATATACCAGTTTCTGTTTGCCAGTTTGAGCGTCTCAAAGTCTACTACAAGTCTAGCAAAACTCGTCTAGGCAGTTATGCTCAACTTTTTGAGATATAGTCAATTTTCTACATCAAGGTATTTTAGTCACCGGCCATGGCTGAAAGCAGTGATGTATTCCGTATGTTGGCTGTTGAGGATAAGTTGGATGGTACCAACTACCCATTATGGGCTTATATGATGCGACATGTTTTGGTTGCAAAAGGATTGTGGAACATTGTGCAGGGTGTTGAAAGACGTCCTGTTACACCTGTAATGACAGGTACTGCAAATACAGGTGCTGGAGCTGATGAAGATGGTGTTGAAGATGATATTCCGCAGATTCCTGTTCGTGCTGCTATTTCTATTGCACCTACTGCAAAGCAGATTCGTTGGGATGGCAGAGATGCCCAGGCATATGCATTGATAGCTTTGTCTATCAAACATGCCATTATTCCTCATATTCGCTCTTGCAGAACAACTAGAGATGCTTGGGATACACTTACCACATTGTACCAAGCTAGGAATGAGGCTCGTGTTGCTTACCTCCGAAAACAGTTAGAGAGTGAGCACATGAATGAAGGTGATTCTATGGACAGTTTCCTAACGAAGATCAAAGATTTGAAGGAACAGTTGATTTCTATTGATGAGGTTATACCAGATAGCTCACTTGTGCATACCGTTCTGAATGGTCTTCTTGATTCATATCAAAGTTTTGCTTCTACTCTTTGGTTGATGATGAAAGGCAATCCAAATGCCTTATCATTTGAGGAGTTAGTTTCTGTTCTGTTGCAAGAAGATCAGTCTAGGCAGAACAGGTCGATTATGCATGTTGCAGATCAAGCTTTTCTGGCTAGTCAGAAGGGCAAAGGAAAATGGAGCTCTTCTACTAGTAAGCAAAAATCTGCAAATGCTGCACATTCGAAGAACCAGGATAAAGATGAGAAGAAATCAGAAAAGTAGAAATTGTTTTGCAAGTACTGTAAAGGGAATGATCATATCATAAAGAACTGTCCAAAACTGGCTGCAAAAGAGGCAAAGAAAAAGGAGGCTGGAATGGTTGTTGCAGAAGCCTCTACACCAAAAACAGAGTCTGCTAATCTTGTGCAAGAAGAAGAATGGGCGTTTACTATTGTTTGCAGTTTTGACCCATCTTCTCATGAGCAGTGCATGTCTGCAGTGAACTTAGATGTTTGGTACTTTGACAGTGGGGCGACCAAACATATTACCTCGCAATGCAGTTTCTTCTCTTCACTCGAGCCTGCCCCTACAGGGAATACTGTCACATGCGCCAACAACTCCTCTTATCCTGTTATGGGAGTTGGTAAGATCATTCTGACTACTGCTAATGGTAGTTCTTTCACCTTGTCAGATGCTTTATTTGTACCATGGATCAAGAAGAATCTGTTATCAGTTTCTGCATTAGCCAAGATTGGCTTAGTTGTGAAATTTGTTGATGACAGATGTACAGTTCATGATCTGTCAAATGGCGATGTTATTATTGCTTCTGGCATTTTATGTCAGACTATGAAAGATCTGTGAATGATTCGGCATGTGCAGTTCATGATTCTCAGGCTATATCAGATGCAAAGCTTTGGCATGCACGCTTTGGACATCTAAATTTTGCTAGTTTGCTACGCCTGCAGAAATCTGATATGGTGTCTTCTTTGCCCAAGCTTGAGGCACCTGGAAAACATGTATGTGAAGGCTGTATTTTGGGCAAAATGTAGCGTTCCTCCTTTCCAAAAGATGGTTCAGTTCGGGCTACACAGAAATTGCAGCTTGTACATAGTGATGTCTGTGGTCCTATGCAGACACCCTCTTTTGGGAATTACCTTTACTTTTCCAGGCATGCATGGGTATATCCACTCAAAGCAAAGTCTGAAGTGTTCATGTGCTTTAAACAGTTTCTAGTTTTGGCTGAAAATATATCAACATGTAAAATGGGCACCCTCCGTTCTGACCGAGGGGGGGAATATATGTCTTCTGATTTTAATGCATTTCTGGCTGAACGTGGGATAAAACACCAGTGTACAGTGCCGTATACACCTCAACAGAATGGAGTTGCTGAACGAAAGAACAGGTCACTCATGGAGATGGCGAGGTGCATGGTCAAGAGTCAGGCTTTACCACCTAGTTTCTGGCTTGAGGCTGTCATGTGTGCAGCATATGTACTGAACAGGTGTCCCACTAAAGCACTACAGTCTATCACTCCATATGAGGCTTGGCATGACCGCAAGCCATCTGTTGCTCATCTGCGTGTTTTTTGTTGTTTGGCATATGCATTAGTGCATGAACAACATCGCAGAAAATTGGATGATAAGGCAGTAAAATGTATTTTTGTTGGGTACAGTTCTGAAAGTAAAGGCTATCGTCTGTATCATCCACAGACTAAACGCATTCTGGTTAGCCGTGATGTTGTCTTTGTGGAAGATGCTATTCAGCTATTGCTTTCATGTACTAAGGAGACATCTGTTAGCTCCAAAGACATGTATGATACGTTGATGCCTCTTTTTACAGGTGGACAATCTAGTGCTGGTCCTAATGAGGCAACTTCTCAGCCTTTGCAGGTTTCATATGATGATGTAGATCATTCTATTTCTGATGCAGATTTACATGATGCACTTGTTGATGAGAGAGCTGATATTGAGCAGGCAAAAACTATGCCAAAATGGTTGGTGCAGACTTTGCATGACAGCAAATTAGATGCACCTTTGTCATATCATACTCGTTCAGGCTCTCATAGTGCCTCCTTTGCATCAGATTGCTATGTTATGGCTGCGTCTAGTCTCTGTGATGAGAATGAGCCTGTTTCTTTTGATGAAGCACAGAATTCAGAAAATTGGATGGTTGCGATGCAATCTGAATATGATGCTATAATGAAGAATGGTACATGGTCTTTATGTGACTTGCCTCCTGGCAAGAAGGCCATTGGCACTAAGTGGGTATACAAGCTGAAGTGTAAACCTGATGGTACAGTTGACATGTATAAGGCTAGGCTTGTTGCAAAGGGTTATGCGCAGGAAAGAGGCATTGATTTTGATGAGACCTTTGCACCTACATGTCGTATGACTACTGTTCGGAGCATTTGTGCACTTGCAGCCCATCATGGTTGGAATGTACATCAGTTGGACATTAAAACAGCATTTCTGAATGGTGACTTGCATGAAGAAGTGTATGTTTTTCAGCCCCGTGGCTTTGTGCAGAAAGGGCATGAAAACCAGGTGTGCAGGTTAAAGAAGGCATTATATGGTTTAAAGCAAGCACCACGTGCTTGGTATGAGAAAATACATGCCTATCTGGTTGCACATGGTTTTGTGAACAGTCCAGCTGAAAGCACCTTATATGTTAAGCGTGCTAATGATGTGCTTCTGATCATTGTTGTCTATGTTGATGACATGCTGCTCACTAGTCATATTGAGAAGCATATTGCTGATTTCAAGGCTGATTTGCAGGCCTCATTTGAGATGTCTGATTTGGGGCATTTGCATCACTATTTGGGCATTCAGTTTATGCAAGTTGATGGTGGAATGGCTTTGTGTCAAACGAAATATATTGACACATTATTGCAGCGTTCTGGCCTTGAAGATTATAAGCCTATTGCCACTCCTATGGAGACAGGTTTACGATTGAGTCTTCATGATGTTGGAGATGCATTTGATGTTGTTCTCTATCAGCAGGCTGTTGGATGCTTGATTTACTTATGCATTACTCGGCCAGATATTTAGTTTGCTGTCCCACAGATGAGCAGGTTTATGCATTGCCCAGGAGTCACGCATTGGAAGGCGGTTAAGCGCATCTTTCGCTACTTGATTGGTACTCGGCTACTTGGGTTGTTTTATCCTAAGGGGGGATCACTACCGCCAAATTTGCATGCTTTTTTTGACTCAGATTGGGCTGGTTGCTATGACACTCGTGTGTCCACCAGTGGTTTTTGCTTCATGCTTGGTAGCTCATGTATATCTTGGTTGAGCAAGAAGCAGCCTACTGTGGCCACTTCTAGTTGTGAGGCTGAGTATAGGGCAACTTTCACAGCGACTGTTGAGTGTGTGTGGCTCAGACGCCTTATGGCTGATTTGGGTGTTGGCCAGTCTTCTCCCACCACCATCTTCACTGACAGTCAGAGTGCATTGGCAGTTGCGAGGAACACTGTGTTCCATGATCGCACTAAGCACATTGAGGTGCATTATCACTATGTCAGGGAGAGGTTCTCTGCTGGGGAGATAAGCTTGGCATATGTGTCCACACAGGAGAACATTGCAGACCTTTTCACGAAGGCTCTGCCTAGGGAGAAGTTTGAAGCTTTCTGCAAAGCTTTGGGCTTACTTCCTTTTGTGGAGTGATTTCCACATAGCTTGGCACTTTCTTATACATGAGTGCCAGCTCCTTGTTCACCGCATCACTCCCAGGGGGGATTTGTTGATATATTTAGGAAGTGATGTGTGTGAAACACTAGGACCGCCGGGGCACTTTTTTCCCTCTTTAGGAGGTTTTTTTCCCCCAACTTGTATATACGCCTATTGCCCTAATGGGCTACTCATCTTTGTACATTCTCTGGTAATACATTCAGTATTGTGTGTTGGTGCTCCAAGCTTCTTCTTCCTCCTTGTGTTGTTCACGTGCTTGCGCAGACGTCTAACAACAATATATATATATATATATATATATATATATATATATATATATATATATATATATATATATATATATATATATATATATATATATATATATATATATATATATATATATATATATATATATATATATATATATATATATATATATATATGTGTGTGTGTGTGTGTGTGTGTGTGTGTGTGTGTGTGTGTGTATATATATATATATATATATATATATATATATATATATATATATATATATATATATAGTGTGTGTGTGTGTGTGTGTGTGTATGTATATGTATATATGGATTGTTATAAAATGAGATATATATATTGTAATTTATATATTTATAATATATATATATGTGTGTGTGTATGTGTGTGTGTGTGTATGTATGTGTATCTATATGTGCATATGCATGTGTTGTCTGTGTGTATGCATGTGTATATGTATATATGCATGTAAATATGATTATGTGAGTCTATGTGTGTGTACATATGATTATGTATGTGTATGTGTATGTGTATGTGTATGTGAGTATGTGTATGTGTCTATGTGTGTATTCATTATATGTGTGTAACTGCATGCATGTGTATGTGTGTGTAAAAATGTGCATGTATGTGTGTATGTATAAATGTGCATGTATGTGTATATGTGTGTAAATGTGCATGTATGATGTATATGTGTGTGTATGCGTGTATTTGTACCTCTAGTCTCACTCTTTTCTCCCTCTCTCTCATATACATACATACATACATAAACACACATATTCATATCCACATATATATATACATAAAAGCAATGCATACCGTGCATTATCGTGATGATGAGCCATAAGTGTTCGCATCTGTTTTAGACACCACTTATGCGACCATCCTGTCCCAAACTCTGTCTCAAGTGAACTAAGTACGTATTTTTTATCCCTCTCATCATGGTCACTACAAAAAAAAATCATGTAAATAAAACATAAGATATTTATTTCAATTTATACGTAAATTTATAATTACTTCCACTATAAGTGGACAAGGTGCAGGTAAAAGTCACATAATGCTTGCATTCTTCTCTTGAACTCCAATCCATTACCTATGTACACAATGTTCCCCTTTGGCTCTATATCGCACTCTAGCCCTTAGGTGCTTATGCATGTCCTCATAGGCACTTGTGCTCTGCTATCATGATCTGGCACTGGTATAGGTGTCCTGAAAATAGATAGTGTCTATGTGTGTATGTGTGTGTGTGTCTATGTGTGTAAGTGTGTGTGTGTCTATGTGTGTACGTAAGTGTGTCTGTGTATGTGTGTGTGTGTGTCTATGTGTGTGTGTAAATATGTGTGTATATGTGTGTGTGTGTGTATGTGTATATGTGTGTATGTGTGTATGTGTCCATGTGTGTGTATGTATCTATGTGTGTCTATGTGTCTATGTGTGTGTATGTGTATGTGTGTATCTATGCATATCCATGTGCATTATCTATGCATATGTGTGTGTATGTATGTAAGTATGTATGTATGCATATGCATATGCATTTCGTATGGGCTGAGGATGTCCCAACACCCTGATGGCTCATGTTTATATTTGCTCGAGATGGGGGGAATACTAACTCGCCTCTCCATGTGTAGGCATGTCCCGCATGATCCGGCACTACAAATACTCGTTCTGAAGTGTTGTCCAAATATACAACCTTTTCAGGTGTATTAGGGTTTTTGAATTCATAAATCATAATGGAGCCTACCTCACTAGGTTGTTCCATTCTGTATCTCCAAAACGCTTCATCCGTGTCCTTATTCAAGGACAATTCTATACCTCTATTATCCTGAGGGATCCAATCTAGGTTTAATACTCTTGTCAGTATAGATTTCCCTCTAGGTGTCCTAGGTTCTTCTCTTAGTGGTTCTTTTCCTTGGGTTCTTGCTTCCGTATTGGGAGTAACTACACCAAACTCATTGGTATGGTTTGGTTGAGTACTTATGATGTACATTGTGCCTTCTTTGTCTATGTAAGCATCTCTCTCGAATTTCACCACTAGACATTCCAATCCAATGGGTTGGTCGGGGTTATGCAACTGCACTACTGATCTTCACAAACCATCCTCATAGATGCGAGCACCTAGGTGGTTGGTTCGTACATATTCTAATTGGGTTTTGTAGGGTCTTTCGAGTCTTTCCAAATATTCTACATTTAACCCTCCTTCTGGTCCTTCTATGCTAAAAGCCATTTCTAACTGATTGGTATCTGAGCCCAACTCATAAGGGTAGCTATTCAATTGTTGAGCCCACGAACGTGCAGTAGTTCCTATACTTGCTTCTGATGATCTAAGGCTTCGTCGATCAGACTTACCTATATGTTTGACCAATCTAAGGTTCATGAATTTACTTCCTGAATCACTCAATACACACTCTGATCATCAATGTTTCTTTGTTCTTAATTGCTTGTTTTGAATCAATTGCTAGCACATATGCTAACCTTTGAGCAGGATATGAAAGGTGATGTTGATAAGAGTACATGTCAAGCAATGTATTCAAAGGACAAGAAGAAGATTAACAAAGGCAAGCAATACATGAATGAAGATGAAGGCACTATGCGTCAAGCCAACTTCCTAAGAGGAAGAGGAGGTGGCAAACGAAGAGGAAGAGGCAGAAGCAATAAAGATGGTGTTAAAGCTTGTTGGATTTGTGGTAAGACTAATCATTTAGCTCATGAATGTTGGCATAATAATCAAAATGGTGGAGGATACAATCAAAACTTTAATTCAAGAGGAAGAGGTGGTAAAAATCAGATAGGTAATTTCAGAGGTAGAGGTAATAGAGGTTTCTTTGGAAGAAATGAAGAAGAGGCTTTCAAAGTCAATCCTACAATAATACCTACTACAACTATGCTTCAAATCAGAAAGAGGATTCAATCTTAATTATGAATGCAA
This sequence comes from Ceratopteris richardii, assembly GCA_020310875.1. Taxonomy (NCBI): domain Eukaryota; kingdom Viridiplantae; phylum Streptophyta; class Polypodiopsida; order Polypodiales; family Pteridaceae; genus Ceratopteris; species Ceratopteris richardii. Next base: position 141,807,826 of record CM035418.1, on the reverse strand, counting down.
CTTGTGAAAGACAAAGTGAAGATCAAAGAGTCTTCTACATAGACTCAGGGTGTAATAATCACCTGAGTGGCAACATAGCTTTGATGATTGATTTGGAGAATAAGGTGAGTAATCATGTAGTTCAAACAGGTGATAACACAAAGCACAATGTGAAGTCCATTGGATCAGTAAAGTCCAATGATGGAAGAACTCTTTTGAGTAAGGTTTTATATGTTTCTATAATCCCAAAGAATTTGATAAGCATAGGACAGATTGTAGAGAAAGGTTACGAACTAAGGTTCACTAATGATGGAGTTTTTGTGGAAGACCCTAGCAATGGGTATAATCAAATTGTTTCAGCATTAATGGTTCGAGATATTATGTGATTTATGTTGATGATGCTACCAGGTGGATCACTATATATGTGATCAAAGATAAATCAGAGGTGTTCAATACATTTAAACATTCTCATGTGTATGAGGAAAGAGTTTCAGGATAAAAATTGAAGAGACTAAGGTTAGATGGAGGGGGAGAGTATTTCTCTAATGAGTTCAATGATTACTTACGGAATGTAGGTATAAAAAGGGAAGTTACTTGTAGGTACTCTCCTCAACAAAATGGTGTAGTAGAAAGGAGAAATAGAACCCTTGCTGAGTTTGCAAGGTCAATGATGAAGGAGAAAAATTGCCCTAATTATTTGTGGGATAAGGTTGTGAATACAGGTACTTATTTGTTTAATAGACTTCCATGTAAGGTTTTGAATGGTATGACACCATATGAGGCATGGTGAGGTAAGATACCTACCTTAGATCATTGCAAAGCATTTGGATGTTTGGCTTATGCATATGTACCATCTCAGTTAAGGCATGAATTGGAACCTAAAGCTGAAAAGTATGTGTTCATTGGTTATGATGATAAGCAGATGGGTTATAGATTGTGGAGTCCATCTACAAAGCAGTTACTTGTGTCAAAGGATGTTTCATTTGATGAGCAAGGTACTTGGTATGCAGGTACAATTAATATTCATATAGGTGATGAAGAAGTCATGATCCAAAGAAAGGGGAAATCAAAGATTCAAATTCTTGATGATGAAGAGATTGCTGATGCTCAAATTGATAATGACGAGTTGCCAAGATTTGATCCATAATATGAAGAACCAGAGATTTCAAAGAGTGGAGAAGTTAGAAGGTCAACAAGGAACAAAAATCAACTTATAAGGTATAGTTATGATACTTCATTTTTTACCACTAAAGATTATGCTTATAAAGAAGATGGAGAAAATCACAATTGATGATTGAGGGGGAGTTGTTGGTGCAGGAGAATCATCAATTGATGATTAAGAAAAATTTTGAAGTCAAAAAATGAAGCAAATATCAACATATGAGGCTTGAAGTTTAGTGCATGGGCAGAAGATGAAGACTTGTATATACAAGTATACTAATCTTGTAATTAGTTCATAGAAACTTTGTATCTATGATGAGTCGGGATGTAAACATCTATATGTACTTGATATAGATGTACTACGAGTAAGAGAGATGATGAGTGACAAGTTTTAGAAGTCATTAGAGACTATATAAAGTAAGAAGAATATGAATTGTCTATCAGATGTATGATTTCTCCGAATAGAAGAAAATTGCACCTTGATCTTTTGCTCAGTGCTCCTTCTGTGTTTATCTTCTTGAGGAATGCTTTTGTAAAAATCTAATTCTATAGTTGAGTGACCTCCATAAAAGTCTTGAGAGCCTAATTATAATCAAGATGAGAGAATTTTAAGTAGGAACATCTACATGTGTAAAGAGAATAAGTGAAGACAGGTACATGCACAAATTTGATGGTCAAGTTTTTTATCAGATCTCCCTCTACAATGTAAATTTTTGAGCAAGTAAGCTCTTGTTCTTTAAGTTGAGAGGTAAAATACTTGTGGCTAAAAGCATTTGAATAAACAAGGTCTAATTTGGGAGAACCATGCATTAGAAGTTGCAAGTGTCAAAGTCGACTACACAGAAGAACAGTTTCAAACATAAGTAGATTTTTTGGAGGAAATCTCAAGATCTACTAACCCTTTTAAGGAGCTTTAACTTGAAGAAGGTGCGTAAACATTAGAAAACATTGTGTATAAAGTTTCATTGAAAACTTTACACATTTGGTCATTCAATGAGTGAATTAAGTGTAGCAAACTTTTCTATGTAATGAGTTTCTTCACAGTTAACTCAAGTCTTGATAATTTGGCAATAAATTTCCAAATTTGGTTGTGGTTATCAGTTTTTCTTGATATAGAGGTGCTCTAACATCAAGGATAACTTATTCTTTGGAGATTAACACTCTCCATCATCTTTCAACATGTAAAATGGGCACCCTCTGTTCTGATCAAGAGATGGAATATATGTCTTCTGACTTTAATGCATTTCTAGTTGAACGGGGGATAAAACATTATTGTACAGTTGCATATACACCTCAACAGAATGGAGTTTCTGAATGGAAGAACGGGTCACTCATGGAGATGGCGAGGTGTATGGTCAAGAGTCAGGCTTTACCGCATAGTTTCTAGCTTGAGGTTGTTATGTGTGCAGCATATGTACTTAACATGTGTCCCACTAAAGCATTGCAATCTATCACTCCATATGAGGCTTGGCATGGTCATAAGCCATCTGTTGCTCATTTGCATGTTTTTGGTTGTTTGGCATATGCATTAGTGCCTGAACTACAATGCAAGAAATTGGATGATAAAGTAGTGAAACATATTTTTGTTTGGTATAGTTCTGAAAGCAAAGGCTATCGTCTATATCATCCATAGACTAAACACATTCTGTTTAGTCGTGATGTTGTTTTTGTGGAAGATGCTATTCAGACATTACTTTCATGTACTAAGGAGACATCTGTTAGCTCCAAAGATATGTATGATACTTTGTTGTCTCTTTTTACAAGTGGACAGTTTAGTGTTGGACCTAATGAGGAACCTTCTCAGCCTTTACATGTTTCATGTGATGATGCAGATCATTCCATTTCTCATGCAAATTTACATGATGCACTTTTTGATGAGGGTGCTGGTATTGAGGAGGCAAAAACTATGCCAAAATGGCTGGTGCAGACTTTGCATGATAGCAAGTTAGATGCATCTCTATCATATCATACTCGTTCAGGCTCTCAGAGTGCTTCTTTTGCATCATATTGCTATGTTATGGATACCTCTAGTGTTTGTGATGAGAATGAGCCTATTTTGTTTGATGAAGCACAAAACTCTAAAAATTGGATGGCTGCTATGCAATCAGGGTTATTCTCAAGAAAGAGGCATTGATTTTGATGAGACCTTTGCACCTACATGCGGAATGACTACTGTTCATAGCATCTGTGCACTTGCAACTCATCATGGTTTGAATGCACATCAGTTGGACATTAAAATTGCATTTCTGAATGGTGACCTACATAAAGAAGTGTATGTCTTTTAGCCTCATGGCTTTGTGCAGAAAGGACATGAAAACCAAGTGTGCAGGCTAAAAAAGGCATTATATGGTTTAAAGCAACACCACGTGCTTGGTACAAAAAGGTGCATGCCTATCTGATTGCACATGGTTTTGAGAACAGTACAACTGAGAGCACCTTATATGTTAAGCATGCAAATGATGTGCTTCTGATCATTGTTGTCTATGTTGATGACATGCTGCTCACTGGTCCTCATGAGAAGCATATTGTTGGCAGTAGCCAAAGGCACAGACGACGAGGAAGCATGTGAAAGTGGACTATAAAGAAGTCGTGGTGAGCCATGCAGTTTATTTTTTTCCAAAGAAACATGTTTTATATTACTTTCTCAAAACCCCAAATAGTGATTTTCATCACTCTTGTACCATATGTATCATAGAAGCACACACTTTTGTAATTAGTAGCTTCATTTTGTGCAAGGGAAGGAGTCGTTGAGTTTGAGGAGCTTAGGTAGAACAAGCATACCAATGTTGGCTATTTTTAGATCTCGTTTAGACCTCCAAATAATGTTTACAACCTATTTTTTAACTATGCCAGACACGATGTGAAACCGGTCAAAACTAGTCTAGGATCTATAAAAAGAGCTAGAGAACTCATTTTTGAGGTTGGTTAGTGTGAGCTTTGAGCTATTTTGAGCTTGTAATAGTGATCTTGAGCAATAGAGTCCATTTTTCTATCTTCCATTGTGTCTTGTTTGTCTCTTACATGTGTGTGTGTGTATGTGTGTATGCATCTCCATGCTTCTCACCTTCACTCTCACTACATCTTGTGTTCACGATATTCATATCACTCCTACCTCTTCCACGGATTGACATTAAGGAGGTGGAGCTTCTTAATGTGGTGCTTACCATTGTGATAGAGCAACACCAAATTTGGCGTAGTTGTCGGGGATCGAGTTCTAGGACGAATTCATGATGGTAAGAGTATAGCAAGAAGTGGCATTGGAAGGTAATAATTTCAGATTTTGTTATTGTTTTTAGGTAGTTTATTGTGTTTTTCATCTCCTCTACACTCCTCCTTCACCATCGCATCATCTTCTTCCACTCCAAAAAAATAAAAAATTTCACCATATCCACCTATCCTCCTCATTTCCCTCATTTGTGCATGCAAGAGAGAGAGAGAGAGCTTTTATGCCTATTGTGTTGTGTTTTTTTTTTAGTTTTCTTGCAGATATAGTGCTCTAGAGTAGTAGGAGCGCTTCCAAAAGGTGAGAAATTGAACTTTCTATCAGATCTGCCGTAGGTGTCAAACCATTGCAATGGTCTGACAAGTTTGACATTTTCGGTAAGCGTGCATAGCATGTTGTAGGCGACCCTTGCGCACACACAAGTCCACAGATGCATTCTTGAAATCTGCATTTTGATGGACCATCGCGACGGGCTCATGCCATCGTGATTGTGTCGCACCATCGTGATTGGCTCAGCCATCGCGATGGCTCGGCCGGACCATCACGATGGTCGCAGACCATTGCGACAGTTCACTTGAACCATCACGATGGTCATTGACCATTGCGATGATCCCCTCGATCCCATGCCATCGCGATTGGCCCACACCATCACGATGATTCACTTGCCACCTGTCAATTTAGACCATCGCAACAATACCAGGTATGCCATTGCGACGCTTCAATTTCAAACCATCACGATTGGCTCAAGCCATCGCGCCTCGTGACCATCGCGACGGGCTCATGCCATCACAACGGGCTCATGTCATCACGACGGTTGCGTCGATCGTTGACCATCATGACGGGTTCACACCATCCTGATTGCTCACTAGTTAGACCATCGCGATGCTTCACACCCTTGAACCATCACGACGGTACCAAACCATCGTGACCGTTCACTTGAACCATCACGACGGTCCCAGACCACCACGATTGTCCACTTAAAACACCAAATTTAGGGTTTGAATTTTTGGGCTATTTCAAGGCTATTTTGAGATAATTTTGAGTCATTATTGCGTATTGGAGACCGGTTAGCCCATATTTGGAGAAAAACCTATTTGTCAATTTTTCCCCTGAGAGCCTGAACGTCCATAACTTCTTCATTTGAAATCCATTTTTTGAGCTTTAAAGCTTTTGACACATCTGTGAGGTTAGGAAAGCAAGGGGGCATTGGAAAAATTTGCCAAAGGAAAAAGGGACCCTTAAAGGTGTATATATCAAAGTGTTTGATCACCAATTCAAGAATTGGTCTAAACATCGGATTTTGACAAGTATAGCAAGGAGCTATCCAAGGGTAATCAAAGCAAGGCAAGTGAAGAAGGCAAGGCTTAGGAAGTGCAACTTCTTGGGCACCAGCGCGACCAAAGAAGCTGATTTGAGGTTGGAAGAATACTCAATCCCCTCAATCAATTATTAGCTTAGGCTAAATGTCTAGGATTGTGGATTAAAAATTAGGATGATGATAGGAACGCACCAAGTCCAAGAGACTTAATTTTTCAAGTCCAAGAGCAAAATAAAAGTGTGCTATACGAAAAACCTAAAGGAAAGAACTTAAGTATGACGGAACGAGAACTCAAAAGTACAATGAAAAGTCGACTCCTGACGTATACATTGAGACAATACAAGAATCTAAAGGGATTAAAGGTTTGGGTGTCATTTTTCCTAGTCGCTTTTTCTTCCACCCATTTGATCATATAGTTTGTGGCCACAATAATATATCAGCATTTGACCCTTTTGCAGGAGGATTTATAGGTCCTATAAAATCAATGCCCCATTTTGAAAATGCTTTGGCACAGATCATTGGTCTTAGAGGTATATTATCTCCTTTTATAGGGTACTTGGTTCGTTGGGAAACTTCACAACTTCATACATAAATATCGGCATCCATAAGTAAAGTTGACCACCATAGGCCTGCAAAGAGAATCATCTTTACAATCTTCTCGATTGAAAAATGACCTCTCGCCATGCCTGCATGAGCCATCTTTAATATAGGTAAGTATTCTCCCTCATGAACACACAATCATAGTTGATCATCCTTTCCCCTTTTGAATAATTGTTTTCCAATTATAGTGTAATCTTTACTCATTTCTTCTAAAGCCCTCTTTCTTGCTAGGCTTGTTCCTTCTTCATGTTTTTGCAATTTCAAAAACTTCACTAATGTCTTACTCCATTATGGTGCTATAGTGGAGAAATGTAAGGAGGAATAGTCCATTCTCTCGGCAATTCATAATGTATTCATGTGCATCTTTTTGCATGTCTGGACAGTATACCCTTAGTCTTGTTGTTCCATTCTCTTGGCATTCTTGACGATTCATAATGTATTCACGTGTGTTTTTTTGCATGTCCGACTAGTATACCCTTAGTCTTGTTGTTCCATTAATGCCCTTATGCATTTTCCATTGGTTTACATGAGCTTGCTCAGGTAGATTTTTTTCGTTCTGCATCTTCTACACACCTTAATAATAAGCCATTAGGTTCCTTATAATATAAACTTCCTTCCACATTATGTAGATTCCTTGATTGCATGAACTCTTTCCTGTTGTCTCTATTGATCTTGTGGTGTGGTCCATACATGAGGATGGGAATCAATTTTCTTGCCCATTTTGGACACGCTTCTAAGTTGAACAGATATGCATTAGGTAGATCATCTGCTACTCCGGTAGGTGACTCTCCATGTATCATTCTTGATAAATGATCAACTCTTATGTGAGTCTTTTCTTTTTCGACTACCACTTCAAAATTGAATTCCATGATTAATAGGAACCATCACACTAGCCTTCTTGTATTGCAGGGTTTGTTGACCAAGTACAATAGGGCTTGGTGGTCTATAAAAAAACTTGAATTTATTGGCTAGGAGGTAATGTTGGAATTTCTTGACTACGTACACCATTCCTAAGCCTTGTCTTTCAATAGTGGTCTTTTCGCTTGATTTACTTGTCTACTGGTGTATGCAATCAGATGATCTAACTTCCCTTCATCTGCCGATTGAGACACGGATGTGTGTTGGAAGCCAAGGGCTAAGTCATCAAGGAAGTACGCACCGAGGTGAAGAGACAGGAAGCACAAGCCAACAAAGGAGCCAACGAAGAAAGGACTGATGGAAATGTATGTCAAAATTCTCAAGAGAAACCTTTAAAATAGTGATTTTCATCACTAACACTCATTATAAATACCATTTCCTATTTTTGGAGCTCCATTTTGTGCAAGCCAAGGAGTCCTTGAGCTTGAGGAGCATTAGAAGTACCTACCTATTAGTTCTCATATTTTTTAGACTCCATTTGAGCCCTCAAATAGGCCCTAGAACCTAATTTTTAACAAGGCTAGACGCTAGGTCTGGGTAGGACCAAAGCTAGTAAAAGACTATAAAAAGAGCTAGAAAGCTCATTTTGGGGTGAGGTTGTTAGTGATTTAAGGTGATGTATGAAACTTCTTGAGTAATCTAAAGAACTCCATTGTTCCTCTATTTGCTCTTATCTTGTGTGTGTGTGTGTGTATGTGTGTGCATGCTTGTGTGCTTCTCCATCACCACTTGTGCACATCACTTGCTCAAGGTCTTCATACCATCCTCATGTCTTCTCGGATTGAAATTAAAGGAGGTGCTACTCACCATTGAGCTACACCAAATTTTGCTGCCGTTGCCGGGGATTGAGCTTTGAGGATGAGCATGTGATGGTAAGATGTAGAGTAGAGACGTTGGAAGCATAGGTAAGCTTTTCTTTTATTTGTTTTGTTTTCATCTTCTTCTTCACTTCTACACTCCATATCCATCCATCATCATCTTCACCATCACGATCATATACCTCCATCTCCATTCACCTCTTCATTTCATTGAGTGCGAGAGTGAGAGAGCGATTTATGTCATATCGTGTATTGTGCGCTTTCTAAGATTTTTGACTGTGCAGGTCCCGAGGCATTGACTTCTATCAATTGCAACCGACAAAAAAGTTGACCACTTTGCAAAACTAAGTGCATAACCATGATGCTTAGGCCTAGGAGATCCCAAATGTGTGATTAATTTTTTCAAATTCCAGAGTTTTCTGTCAATCGCGGTTGACATATCAATTGTGACTGACAAACGATGATGGGCATATCTCGACGAACCAGTCAATCATGAGTGACACATCAATCGCGATCGACAAGGTCCACGACCGATTGACCATGACTGACAGAGCCATTGCATGCCATGTGTCAATCACGATCGACTCATCGATCACGACTGACTGATCAATCGTGACCGACAGCCCCTGACGAACATGTCCATCACGACGGACATGGTCGATGACTGTTTGACCCATGATTGACTGAGTCTATCAATGCCACATGTCAATCGTGACCGATAGGTCCATCGTGATGGACTCGTCCATCGTGATTGGTCGAGTCAACGATTGTTTGACAATGACCGACTGAATTTTTGAGACACATGTCAATCGCGATTGACCTATCGATCACGACAAACACATCAATCGCGATTGATAGACCAATCAATCGCAATTAGGCAAATTCGACATTTTTTTAGTCTTAAAAAATTTAGCCTATTTTTGGCCAAAATTTGGGAGAAATTAAGGGTCATTAGAGCATAAAGAAACCTTAGAAAACACTGTGAGCTATCCCTGTGTGCCTGTTTCACTTGTTTCGACTCTCGAGTGCCTGACTAGCCACAACTTCTTCATACGAACTCTGTTTGCTACAATTTTGGTCCCATGGGAAAGCTCATTGAGAACCCTACATGGACATGCACTGGGTTTTGTAATAAGCATACGTGGAGTTCCAGCATAGGTGTTTTTACGTTGACCATCAGTCAGTACTAGGGAGTGAGAATACTTTTTAGAGCAAAAAGGAAAGCAAGGGTCTATACTTTTCAGTGTATGTTGAAGGTTGTTTTTGTCTGTCAATACATTGTGGTCAAGTCCATTTTTAACTAGTAAAATTTTACAGGTATATGGTGTGCAAGCAAGGATTTCAAGCAACTTTAGCAAGGTGATCACAGAGCTTGGGCGAGCACGTCCCGACTAGCAATCAAAAGGCAAAGGACTTGAGGTTGGAAATTCTCTTGAAACCCGCTCAGTCAATTCCTAGCTTAGGCTAAGAATGCATAGTATTAGGAGTACGTTAGGGCAACGATAGCCCTGAGACAAGTTGAAGACTACCTAAGTAATAAAGTTCAAGGGAAAGAACTAAATCTGTTGCGATCAACTTCAAGTGCGAAAAATCACTCAAGTATTCCTGATGATGCAAAATCAGACAAGATCATAAACACGATAACAAAATAAAAAGAATCCAGTGTTGAAAAAAAAAGAGAATCAGCAACAAGGTTGTACTTTGGGTAAAGTTGGGATTTATTAACCAGGCATACGAACCTTAGATCAGGACGATATCTAGAGAGAGATAGACAAAGCCTTAGGTCTTCAGAGGCTAGTGTCAATCACACTGCTAGGTATTGGGCCTAGTAGTTGAGCAATTACCCGCACTACCTTAGCTCTGAAACTAGTGAATCAGAGATGTCCTATGGTATGGAGAGACCCACAGGAAGTTCAGGAGTGGCTTACTTAGAGAAACCCGAAGGCCCGTACAAAACTCAATTTGAATACATCAGGACCAACCAATTAGGTGCTTGCATCTATGAGGATGGTCTTAGAAGGTCTGTTGTGCAAATTAAAAACCCTGATCAACCCCTTGGACTAGAACATCCAGTGGACAAGTTTGAAAATGGTGCATACCTAAATAAGGAAGGAACAATGTACATAGTCACCAACCAACCAGATAGAATAGATGAATTTGGTAATGTGATTACAGAGACAGATATAGGTGACATGGAGCAAGGGAACTTAGGAAGAGAGCCCAGAAATCCCCGAGGCAAATCAATCTTGACTAGAATCATCACTCCAGAGTGGGTTCCCCAAGACAATAAGAGCATAAATATGCTCTTAAACCGAGAGACTGATGAAGCTTTTTGGAGGTACAAGCCTGACCAGCCTAATGAAGTAGGAATGCTCACAATCTATGAGTTTAAAGATCCTGATAGCCGAGGAAAAGTGACCTATTTAGACAATATGTCAGAGAGGATCTTTGTGGTCACAGAGCATGGTAGGCATGCCTACACTTGGAAGGGTGAATTTGTTTTTCCCCAACCAATATCTAACGTCTCTTGCAGTCACCAAGGAGCTAGAACATCCTAGGCTCATGGAGCTCAGAGGGACAGGAGTAGAGATAGACCTGGGATAAGCTTTGCTAACCAAATAGGAAAAGAACAAACAAGAACGAAGATAGATAGAATGGAAATCAACAGACCTAGAGACCCTAGGAATCAAAGAAATGTAGACAAATTCCCTTTGCCAAGGCCTAGGGAACATAGAAGGACCTTGAGGCCAACCCAACTAGTTAAGTCCATGAAGAATTGCTTCGATGGCACTAGAGACCCATACGATCATGTGGCAGAATTTAGGTAAGTCTTGAGGGCAGAGCAAGTGGATGACCTATTCACTCAGTACAATGCATTTGGACTAACTCTCAAGAACACTGCATTGACTTGGTTTCAACCGCTTCACCAAGGTCAATTTAGGAACATAGACCAACTTCTAGAAGCCTTCATCACAGAATTTTCTAAGAGCGGCATACGACACTGAATTCACCAACTTTATCTATTGGGATTTGGATGGTTGGCGGAGCCTCTACTTCTTTACTCTCTTTGATAGATTCTTCCACTTCTATCTTTAACTGTCCGGGCAACTCTTTCCACAGTCAGGGCTTTGCTCATAATAATTCTTCTATCATTAGTGAACATTGTATTTTAGTTTTCTTGAGGTCTAATTAGTTATGTGAAGTCTCGTTTTGTGATCTTTCCTCTTTGCCCTTGATAGTGGGAGCATTGAATATTTTCAATTTTCTCTCATACTCTCCCATATAGTTGGGTAGTGTGGATATACTATTTTCTTCTTCCCAATTTTGATCCAAGATGGACAATTCCTCATATACCTCTTCCAAGTCCAATGCTAGTTGATTTTCCCAAGCATTTAGTCCTTCAAAGGGTGGTAGAGAGTTCTCAATCTTTTTCCACCATTCCTTCTGAATCCTGGTCCATAAGTCATGTGGCCAATTTGCCTTTAATTCTAGAATCATTGATATTTGTTCTTCCTTGTTACTCTGAATGTCTTGCTTATTTTTTTCCTCTTGTTGTTCCTTCACCGGTTTTTGGTCCTCCGTTTCCAAACATGCCTTGAATTTTTTTTCTGGGATTGTCATCTCAGGGAGGGGTTGGGATAGTATATTCCAATGTGGTTTGAGCTATCTCAATGAGCTTCCTACACATTTCCAGTCTTTCCTTCTCCAACTCTCCTTTTGGATAGTTTTTTTCATGTTGCTCCACGCCAACTACAGTCTTGATTCTAGATTGATAAGCTTCCAACCACATGTTCAGGTCTTCTGGCATGGGATCTGCTAAAATCGATCTTTCCATTACTGATTTAGACTCCACTAAAATCGATCTTTCCATTACTAATTTAGACTCCGTGCTAGCCAAATGAGACTTTCCTTGTGACATTTGGTTATTGTCTTCTTTTGTATCTCTTCTGATATTCCTTTGTTCCTCAATCTTTTTCTTATTACATTTGTTTTTAAGCTTTTCTTGCCTTACTTTCCATCTTTGAGTTTTTCTCATTTTCTCATTCTCTTCTAGTTCTTCTGAGTCCTCAACCACTTGGATGTCAAGTTCTCATTTTTCCTTCATCTCAGGCTCGTACACTGTTTCCTTTACCACATTCTCCTTGGCTTGGGCTCGAGTAATTGCCTTCAGTGGTACTTTATACTCCTTATCACTTCTAGATGATTCAATCACATTGATCTAAGTAGTAGGATGGACCTTGTTGGGGTTCTTCGCACAATGTCGAAACAAGAGTTCTTTGTTGCATTCATTATAGTAACCTTCCTGTAAGGAATTAAACTCACAACCTCTTGGTTAGGAATGTGATGGGCTAACCACTTGCCCCAAAATCCATGGTTTAGAATTACTTCCTAATCCTCCCTCTTAGGGTGTGGTTCAACCATCTCCTACCTATCAAGTGTGTGGTTCAACCATCTCCAACCTATCACTTTATTACATTCTTCCCTCCTTGATCAATCATTGTCCTCAATGATCTACTCTTATATCCCTCTAGCCTCGGTGATCAGACCCTTGAACTCCCTAGGTACCCTTGAATTGATGTCCTCAACCTCACACAATTTCTTAAACCTTGTTCGCGACCTTGGTCTCTTGAACCCTTGCTCTCAACCTTGGTGTCTTGAACCTTCTTGTTCGCAACCTTGGTGTCTTGAGCCCTTAATCAAGTGCCACTCATGGTTTCCCAAGGGATTCACACTTTCTAGCTATCTCATCAGATTTGGAAAGTTCGTTTTGAGAGCTTTCCAACGGTATCGTACATGCCTCAATCCAACCTACAGATTGGGAGATACACTTTAATCTATCTTGGGCTCATTTTTGAAAGCGACGTGCGCGCCTTCCTTCCCCAAGCCTACTTCTTAGGCTCTGATACCAAATGTGAGGAATTGAACTCACAACCTCTTGGTTAGGAATGTGATGGGCTAACCACTTGCCCCAAAAGCCATGGTTTAGGATTACTTCCTAATCCTCCCTCTTAGGGTGTGGTTCAACCATCTCCTACCTATTAAGTGTGTGGTTCAACCATCTCCAACCTATCACTTTATTACACTTCCCATACTTGGGGGCATGGTGAGTTATAGGGTAAGTTGCATTCCCTTTTGAAGTGATCTCCTCCACACCCATAACATGGTCCTCTTGGGGCAGGTGGCCTAGTGGGTGGTCTAATTGGATCTGGGACTTTAGGTGTAGTATACATGAGATTAGCATACTCAAGTTTATAAGAATTTTCATATCCCTTGTAACTGTAGTATTGTTGCTCATAGGTCTAGTTATATTCTATCAGGCTTGCATCATAAGAGTAATACTACCAAGTGAAGGTCGTTCCTATGAGGGTTAGCCCAAAGGACTCATATTGCACAAAAAAGTCATCAATTTTCTCTACTTGTAATACTTGTTTGAATTCTGCAATGTGGTCATAAGGCTCCCCTGTGCCATCATAATGGTTTCACATACACTTAGCTACGTGGATTGGCCTTAATCTTCTTCCTGGCTCTGGGGGTCGAATTATAATGGGAATTGCTGGTCTTACTAGGTGCGTTCTCGGTCCTACACCTTGAGGTGGTCTTGCCCTAAAGCTTTGCCTATTCATATTTCCCATTCCTTGGTTAATTTGGATGTTGGGATTCACTCTTGGCATAGCAAATTGCACATGAGGTCTGATGGGAACGTGGTGTTTGCTAGTTTGTCTTGATGTCATGTTTTCTGTACCTTGATGGTTCCGAATGGGTTTTGTGAGGTAGTTACATGTTCTTGAGGTGGGAATACAGGCAACCCCATATATTTTATTCGTGACCTATCCACTTCATCTATCGGCCAATATCTCCTTTGATTTTGGTGAGTGCTGCAGAGAAAAGGGACACAGAAAAGGAGCCCCCAAAAATTTTCAATTATGGGCATCAATTTTCTTCTTCAAACGTCTATGAAAACCTCATGATGCCATGTAAATGCACTACAGGAGTCCTGTGGATGCATAAATCCCAAACATTGTATCATAATCCTTGTAACATAGTAGGAGATTAGAGTTTTCCAATAAAAGTGATGGTCTCTTGTGTGAAAGGACCATTTTTAGGGCACATGTATATAAGTCACTTGGTGACACTTGTAAAAGACTTTTTGCCATTGTGAGTAAGAGAGAACTCAAACTTTCGAATTTTCCTCTTCTTCCTCATGTATCTCCTTGCTTGTGAGCTTGCATGTGTGATTGTAGCTTGAATTGAGTGCATGGAAGTGTTGTCTATCCATTTCATTGCTTTTTTGAAGTGTGTAATGTGTATGTGAAGCTTGAGGAGGTGTGTGGTGAGACTAGGTGAGTTGCACAGCTCAGTTTTTTTCCCATAACTTGAAGCAAGTTTTTCATAATCGAACCAGAGTATACCATTGGATGCATCTTGTAGAAAGCTTCAAAACAACCCGCTATTTACCATATTGCGAGTTCGAAGCTGAGGGAAAAGTCTGTCTCTGTGCTTACTGTTGTTTCATGTATCGCGACACCATTTCCACCTGTGTAAGTGATGAATGTGAATGATGGCACTCATCTGCATGTAATGATAGCTATTCCACCATTGACCATTGTGTAAGTGCATGTCTTCATACACTTGGTTAGGTTCAAGATACTTTTCAGCTTGATAATTTAAATGTGTGATCATCCCCACTATATGTACTTGCTGGTGATAGAGGAATAGTGTCTTTCATCACAAGTCCCTAAATTAAATCTGCACAAAACATGACAATTAAATCTTCTCAAAACATGACTGGGGCCATGATCGGTATCGTAGGAGAAATATCGTGGGATGGAGTGAGAGTTTGATTTCTACAAGCACATAGGGGTGAAGAGGAGTGCACAAGGAGCACATTCATTAATTTTTTTCTAAAAATTTCCTTCATTTGAGTGAGATAAGTCCAAGTATCGTGACCAATTGAGTTCAAGTATCACGATACTTGAATTCCCGTGTGTCATGATACTTGGTAGGTATCATGTATTGCTGATACCTATACTCCTCGTGTATCGTGATACCTAGGTATCGTGTATCGTCAGGTCAAGTATCGTGATACCGGAGTATATTGTATCGCAACACTCAAGTATCATGTATCGTGACACTCAAGTATCGTGTATCACAACACTCAAGTATCGTGTATCGTGACACTCAAGTATCATGTATCGCAACACTCAAGTATTGTGTATCACGACACTCAAGTATCATGTAGCACCAGAGGTTGGTGTATCATGTATCGTGTATCATGACCTTGTCCAAGTATCGTGTATCATTTTGTACTCCAGGTATCGTGTATCGCCAAAGGCTGGTTGTATCGTGTATCGTGTATCATGGAAATTCAAGTATTGTGTATCGTGGAAATTTGTAAACAACTTAAAAGTCTAGGAAAAGAAAAATCAATTCCTGCCAAACAAACTCTTAGAATAAACACAAATCAGGGAGCCCCACTAACCCGACTTAGGTGTTCAGGGAATGAACCTACGCTCAGGATGTGTCCTAAGAAGCCAACGTAGTGTCATATCATCAGCAAGAAGTGTAATTCTACCTAGTGCCAATTCCAATTACTCTGAAACCTCTAGTGATTCAGATGAAGAAGCTAGAATGGCTACCCTTGGCAAGATTCATGTCTGTAATTGAAGGAGAATTTAGAACCTCTCTTGAGTATGTGAACACCAATCAACATGATTTGCCAATCTACATAGACGGGTTAAATAGATCAGTGGCATGAATGAAGAAACTGATCGAATCTGAGATTGTTCCTTGACCTGCCATAAAATATGAAGAAGGATTCTACATGGACAAAAGGGGATTAATTTATGCAGTGGCAGACTGTCCTGAAACCATAAGTGAACACGGGAAAGTGAGAACATAGATCACCCTAATGGGGAGAATAACAAAGATATGAATTCTACACCCTGAGGTAAGTCTAAAGTGAACAAAGTTTGGAGAGGTGACAAGATCCCTCAGGATGACACATTGACTTATGTGTATATGGTAGATGGGATGGAGAAACAACGACAAGCCCCTTCATCTTTATGGGGAGAAAGTAGCAACCCTATCACCATTTATGAGTTACAAGATCCCAAGGATCTCTCTCGAGTTACCTATCTTGATAGGAATATGAGAAATTACTAGCCTATTTTGGATCTAGAAAGATCCCGATTAAGATATCAAGGCATTCTAATCTTTCCCCCTAGAGACCAAGAAATCACCTCCCAGAACCCTCAAGGAACTTACCAAAGCTTTGCCTACCAAAACTTTGGGCAATCTCAACAACAGAGAATCTCGGTGAGGACTAATGTTCAAATTTCAATTCCAGGAGCCAATCCCAACTATCAACCCCCATCCAGTGGAGAGCCAAGAAATAGAAGTCCTATTCTAGAGAGACTACCCATAGACAGGGCAATAGGAATTGAGACATCCAGCCATCCCTGTTATGCCCAGACCACCAGAACCTAGTAGAAGATTGCGACCAATTCAAGTGGCCAAATGTATGAGGAGCCACTATGATGAGTCTGGTGAACCCTATAACCACATAGCCGAATTCAAACAAGTGATTTGTGTTGAACAAGTGGAAGATTTCTTGGCTGAAGATGAGTCATTCGGTCTGACCCTCATAGATATTGCCTTAGCATGGTTCCAACCACTTGAACCCAATAATTTCTTAAATATGGAACAAGTATTTCAGGAAATGATTGAAGAATTCACAAAGATTGGCATTAAGAATAACTCTTCATCATTGATTCATAGCTTCAAATAGTCTGTTACGGAGTCGGTCTGTCTAGCAGCTAGGAGGTTTAAGCAATATGTGGATAGATGCCCAATAGAGTAAAGGCCTACACAACAAAAAATGATCTCATTATTTTTGGAAGGATTAGTCAATGGATCTCTAAGAGCACTATTCTATGTAAAGAGATTCCAAACATTGAATGAATGCTTGAAGGAATGTATCGATTTGGAAGACAACTTGTCAGAAGACTTGAAGATTCCCCAAAAATAAGAGTGAGGGTAATTCTAGCAGCATCTCTAGTTCGAACAACAATGTGGAAGAGATTGCAGACTTAATGGCCAAGAAATTAGGCATGTAGGGACAAAAGAATTACCCCAACCCCCCATTGAGGATGTCGATGCTTAGGAGATGTGTACACTGTGGTGGGGATCATCCTTCTCATGTGTGCAATAGAGGAATTGTCCCACCACCCCCATATGTTTACAATCGACCACCAACACAGAATCCAGCTCAGTACTATAGTATTGAACAAAAATACACAAATCACAATACTAAAAATTTTCCTTACAATAGACAACCTAGACCTGTCCAATCACCACAGTTTAGGCCATATGGATACCCAGCGAGAGACCAAATAAAGGGAATTTACTAGATATCCTTAGTACCAGAACCCACCTCCCATCCAATGACCATACGACTACCCACGATACAATCCACCGTATCCGGTGTTAGGACAACAGCCACCTCACCCATAGAATGTTGTTCTAGTGAGATTTGCCCAAACAGAAGAGAACATTGAGAGAGCCCTAGTACCGACCACTTCATTAACAGGGCCTGACAGCCATAATCAATTCTATGATCAAAACTGGGGAGAATACTATGCATACGAAGTTGACTTAGTGAACTATGAGCAACCTTATGAGTAACACTCTTATGGACAAGAGGTTTATGATAGCTCACTTGGATACAAAGCTGAATATGCTACATTAATGTACTACACGACTCCAAGAGCCCAAGCACCTTCTAGACCCTTGATTAGACCTCCAATCCCTAAAGGACCCTGTTATCGCTGTGGAGGAGACCATTTCATCAGGGAATGCACTCTGCCTTACCACCCACCACCTAAGGTCTGAGAGGGATATTGTAGTGATTGTGGAAAGGCTCATTTGTTTAGAGATTGTCCTAAAAACCCTAATAAGAGGACCCAAATGGCTCAAGTAAACATAGTAGAAGTGGTAGAATCTTTTGGAAGTGACAAGGAATATACGATACCATTGACGGCGATTACAAGAGCAAGAGCTAAAGAAAGTTCAGAAAGGCTGAATTCAATCATACAAGAAACCAACAAACAGGAAACACCAATGCCTCAAATAGTGGTAGACTTGGAAGAGTCTAAAGAAAACTCCAAGGTAAAAAAGAACTCAAAGATGGAAAGCTCGACGAGAGAAATTGAGGAACAAGTGGACTTAAAAGAAGGAGGAAGAGAAGAGTAAAGAAGATCCAAGTCAATCTAAGAATCCTACAACCATTAAGGATTCTATTAAAGAGGAGAGGGAGCAGCCAAAACAACAAGCTGGATTGGTTCTAGATGATCCAATGCCCCAAGATCTATCCATGTGGATAAAACATATCAATCTAGGATCAAAGTAGGACCAAGTTTAGAACAACACGAATTAAGTTACCCGAGAGGAGATCTAGAAAGAGAAAGGCTAGAGATCTGCAAAAAAGTTGATTGAAATTGCTCAAAATGCACTAGAGAAACCTATCCAAAGTCTCCTAGAAATAAGAATATCTGATAGAGAATTTCAAGAATGCTTAGGAGTACATGACCCTTCGGAAGAAAGGAGGATTGTAGAGAAAGCCGAAAGTGTAACCACTGATAATCATGAAAGAAGTTATGTGATCCCAAAAGTTAAAGCTAATTGGCCTGAGGATTTATGGGCTAGAGTTTAGGAAGAAAGATGGAGGAAAACTGAGGGAATTGATCACCTTTCGAAGAAATAGATGTGTCCAAGAACCCAATAATGATTAACTAAGAGATAAACTGGGAGGAATGTTCGAAACTGGATAAAGAGGAATTGGAAAGCATAAACACTCTACCTAACTACATGGGAGAGTATGAGCGGAATTCCAAGCTTTATCATGCCCCAATCATAAGAACAAAAGGAAGAGGAAGCTCAAGCAAAACATCGGATGTAGCACGAAAGTTGAAGGAAACAAAAGTACAGTGCTTCATAACTTTACAAGAATTACTAAAAATCAAACCACAAGTATGGACTAAATTGGCTAAGCAAATGGGCAAAGGGAAGCAAAGACAGTCAATAAGGAGGCTAATGGAGATGTGCATACAGTCCAAATCCATGTAGACAAGGTAGGAAAATTCAATGAAGGAGATGAAGGTAGCACATCTACCCATTACTTTTTGAGGTTACACCACGAAAGCAATTCTAGACACAAGAGCTGGGGTAGGAATAGCCACAAAAGAAATATGGGAGAAGTGGGGAAAACTAGCTTTACAACCCACAATAATGAAGTTAATCAGCTGATGGTCACACCGAAAAACCTTTGGGATTGTTAGAGAATGTTGTACTTACAACACGTGGAGTAGACTTCAAGCACACGTTAGCTATTTGTCAATTTGAGAGAGCAAGTAACTATGGAATGATCTTGGGAAGACTTTTATGAGACAATTAAGGGTAGTGCAGGACTGGGAAGAGACAAAGTATACTTGCAACATAGGGGCACAACCACAAGGATAAATCTCCATACATATGCTTACCAAGATGTCCCACCTTTACAATGGAACTCAGTACATAAAGAAGAGGAGGACCTATCAATCCATAGTTTGGGATCCAAAGACCAATCATGGATGCATGAAGACTACCAACTATGGATGTGTAAGGCAGCCAAGAGAGAAGAAGAAAGAAGATGAATGTGGCAACTAGGTTGTGGAATCTCAAGACTAGTAGATGACCCGGCATATATGCCACAAGTGTTCCCCAATGAAGAATTCAAGCCCCACAGATGGATGGAAATATTGGCCGCATTGGATGTGTGTGTGTCAATGAGGAAGTCCTAACCCTGAATGAGTGCATAGACAAGGATGGATATGATGTAAGTCTATACATGGTTGTACTACAAGAGACAGAGGAAGGAGAATGGATAGAGAAAAAATGGAAAGAAGATTATGAAAGTATAGAAATGGAGGTTGAGACCATAGAAGGGGAAGAGGAGAGATGCACCTACATCAGGAAGGATGTGTCAGAAAATGAAGAACGAGAACTAATAGAGTTGATTCAAAACTATAGGGATGTATTTGCTTGGACATACAAGGATCTTCCCAAAGCCCCGTAGGGGCAGGCATCAAGCTGCAACATGAAGGAAGGAGGTCTTGAAGAGTGAAAACAAAGATTTATTCAAATACCAAAAGTTAAAAAGGGGAAGAGGCTGAAAAGTTGAAGAGGGTGACTAAGATAGTCACATTCTTAGCCACTAGGTGTGAGTAGTGAAAAAGAAGTAAATAGGCTTCAGTAATACAATAGGGCTAGTAGTGTGGGAACAAAGATTTATCCGAAGGCCAAAAGTTAGAAAGAGGTAGAGGCTGAGAAGTTGAAACGGGTGACTAAGACAATCACATTCTTAGTCACTAGATGTGTGCGTGGCAGCCCGAATTATCACATCAACGCTTGTCAAGGGACGATAGAGACAAAGAGGGGGAGAGTGTTGTAGAGAAAAGGGACACAAAAAAGGAGCCCCCAAAAAATTTAAATTATGGGCATCAAATTTTCTTCTTCAAATGTCTATGAAAACCTCATGAAGCCATGTAAATGCACTAGAGGAGTCCTCTGGATGCATAAATCCCAAACATTGTATCATAATCCTTGTAACATAGTAGGAGATTAGATTTTTCCAATAAAAGTAACACTCTTGTGTGAAAGGACCATTTTTAGTGCACATGTATATAGTCACTTGGTGACACTTGTAAATGACTTTTTGCCATTGTGAGTAAGAGAGAACTCAGATTTTCAAATTTGCCTCTTCTTCCTCTTATATCTCCTTGCTTGTGAGCTTGCATGTGTGATTGTAGCTTGAACTGAGTGCATGGAAGTGTTGTCTATCCATTTCATTGCTTTAAAGTGTGTAATGTGTGTGTGAAGCTTGAGGAGGTGTGTGGTGAAACTAGGTGAGTTGTGCAACTCAATTTTTTGCCCATAACTTGAAGCAAGTTTGTCGAAATCAGGCCAATTGCCATTGGATGTGGCTTGTCGCGAGCTTCGAAAGGAACCTGTTATTTACCATACTCCGAGTTTGGAGCTGAGCGAAAAGTCCATTTTTTTTCTTACTATTATTTCGTGTATCACGACACTATTTCCACCTGTGTAAGTGATGAATGTGAGTGATGGCACTCATCTTCATGTAATGATAGCTATTCCCCTTCATTGACCATTGTGTAAGTGCAGGTCTTCATACACTCAGTTAGGTTCAATATACTTTTCGGATTGATAATTTAAATGTGTGATCATCCCCACTATATTTACTTACTGGTGATAGAGGAATAGTCTCTTTCATCACAAGTCCCTAAGTCATCACTTAGGTACACAGTCCCCACTTAATACTTGAGTCACCATCAACTTTCCCCTTGGGGTAGTCACAATATCTCCATTGTTGGTTCTCTCGGAAGTTCCTTGTCCCTCTAGCTCTCCTATATCGTTAATCTGATCAAGATTTTTGATTACTACATAGATCTAGCCCACCTTGTCTATGTAAACACCGCCTTTCTACTTGACAGCTGGTCTGGGAACTATTTCTGATTCCATAGTGTTTATCATTCTTGCTACCGACCTTTCCATTGTAATTGTGAAAACTGCCCTCCACTCAGTGTCACAAATCTATGTCACCATTGTAGGTTGTTTCTTACTCAACTGAGATATGCATGAGTCTCTAAGGAAAAAGAAGTTATCACTAGTGGACATGCAAGTATCATAACAACCAGCCCAACAACTATCTATAAAATCATACAATCATGGCTCAATATCTCTGCCATAAAAGAGACCTAACGTCAAAGTGACTTTGCGATATCCAAACACACGTTTTACCACTTGCCAATGCTTAGTGCCAGGGCTATGCATGAATCAACTCAACTGAGAAACTGCATACTATATATCCGGCCTTGTGACATCCCACAAGTTGTTGACAAAGAGAAGTGCAAATGCATAACTGGAATCCTCAACTGAGAACCTAAATCCTGTCTCAATTGGTGTAGAAATTGGCTTGCAATCCTCAAAGTCAAAACATTGAAGTAGTTTTTCAACATACTTTGCTTGATGCATAACAATTCCCCTCTCAATGGATACAGGCTGGATGCCAAGATAATAGCTCAAAAGACTAAGATAAGTGACATCAAAAGTATGATGCAAATTAGCCATAAGGATGTCAAGTTTTGCATCACATGACCCAGTCAAGAGTGTGTCATCAACATAAAGAACAAGCATAGTAAGATCAGCCCCATCTTTATGTACATAGAGTAGGCTTTCAATTGGACTACATGTGAAGCCAAGAGCAATCAAGTGCTTATGGATTTTCTCATACCATGCACATGGAGCTTGCTTGAGACCATACAAGGCTTTATGCAATCGACAAACCATATGCTCTTGCCCTTTCATGGAAAATATAGGATTTTGCTTCACGTAAACCTCTTCTTGCAAATCACCATTCAAGAAAGCTATTTTTATGTTCAATTGATGTAATTTCCAATTTCGTTGGGCAGCCAATGCAACCACAGTACGAATGCTAGTCATGCATGAAGTAGGTGCAAAAGTTTCCTCATTATCAATGTCATATTTTTGCACATATCTTTTGGCAACCAATCTAGCTTTGTAGTGATCAATGCTACCATCTGACTTTCTCTTAATCTTGTAACCCCACTTTGTACCAATGACATTTTTTTGTTTTTGGCAATTCACATAACTCCCAAGTACCGTTCTTATATATTGGAATCCATTTTTGATTGCATAGCACTCATCCAATGTGGATTGTCACATGCATCTTCAAAAGTAAGTGGCTCTTCATTACATGTTGTTGTAATAAGAGAATAATCCACAAAATTACTTGATGCATGATGAGAGCTTGATCTTGTTCTACCAAGTAAAGGTGCACTCAATTTGATGTCCTCCAAAGTTTGTTTCAACCACTTTGGCCAAAGCTCCATTTCAACCATGAAAGAAGACCAAGGTATTTGACGTAGCCCTCTTGGATAGTTGGTCCTATCAAGCTTATCTTGAGCTTGAAGCATGCCAAATAGTCATTGTTGTCTGCAACTTCACCAAAGAACAAGAATATGATAAAATCTTTACTTCAGCAAAACCTAAAATGAGTGCTGAAATTTCAACTCACAATCCAACGCTCTAATGGCAATTCTAATTGCATGAATGGCTTTGAAATGGGGGTAAAACCTTAGTGCACCTAGCAAAAATGCTTCTTGGCTGGTTAAAATCATTGTTCTATGCCCAAAAGTCGATTTGTAGTGTAAAAAGTATGCGCACGTCATGATACAAAAAATCAAAACTTTAGAAGGAGTTGGAGCTTCTCTGATACCACTATTGGGTGTGTGTAGAAGTGTGAGAGACACATGAGAAACACACACAAGGAGCACAAATGAAGCAAGACACACATAGAAGACAACACACAATTTTAAATGTACTACCAAGCGAATGTACAAAAGATAAGTGAACTGTTAGGGTTATATGCATATATACAAGCCGAGGGAAAAAAACCTTCTAAGGAGGGAAAAAATTGCCCCAGCATTCACACAGATGACTAGCAAAATATATCAACACCTATTGTAGTGCATGGTTGAGGATGTTGTGCTTTCAAGAGAAGCACCACCAAATAAAATCCTCTAGTGTTCATTTACCAAGGGAAAAAGAGTAGAGTGATGAGGTCATAGTTGTTTCAGTGTAAGGAGCCAATGAGGGAGAGGCTTTGCTTATTCCTAATGACAAGTGTAAGGAACCAATGAGGGAGAGGCTTTGCTTATTACTAATGACAAGTTGGGCCCGTGAGTTTTGTTGGTTAATACAATCCTTAACCATCCACTTGGCATCCGATTTGTCAAGAAAAGTGGCCACATGGATCCCCAATCCGACCTTATCTTTAGGTATACCACATATATCACACAAATATGGGGGATATCTCTTTTATTGGGGCCCTCTTCTACAAAATCTTACATCCTTCCAATAACTTGTGCAACTATTTATTAATAGGCCACCAATATGAAAGGTATTAGATCATGGATGGGAGGAGGAAAGAATTCATAACTATGGATTTACTGGCCACATTGAGTGCATACCATTCTAGTAGTGAAGCTTGAAGTTTAGCTTGATCGATTCCCATTCCCACCACTAGGAGTAAGGAGTTTTAGAATCGCATAGGGATTCCCAATGATATGAAATTTTGGTTACTACTCTAATCCCTTTTTCAAGCATAAACTACAAAAGCAAATGACTAAGGGTCTTAACAATATTCTTCCCATGGTTAATCTTGGACCTTGAAGTGGTGCAAAAAATTTGAAGACACTCCCAAAAAGTTGTTACACTCTTCATCATCACAAAGGAACACATGGGTGTCATCAAAATATAATCTGAGCACTAGCTAGTCTTTTTCATTGACTAGGGTAATTCCCTTGATAAACCTATCATTCACCTACTACAATGGCAACCTTGAAGAGCCATTCCTCCAAAGGGAGACCATATTAGAGAATCTATGCCCAAGATCCACATCCCTAAGCGATTTAAGAATGTAGTCTCGTGCGAGTTTGTTGTACACTCTTTCTAGGTCAATCTTGAGGAAGAAGAAATATTGGATTCATTCTTTTGCAAACTCCATTCCTTCCTAGATGTCTATAATAGTTTATACAATAGATCTACCCTTTCCTTTTGTCTTTGTGAACCCATTGTTGAATTAGAGATATAGTTATGCTACTGGTGAGGGCTTTGACAATGACCCTCTATCTTGTCTAGACCATGATTACATGTCTTTGTTTCCAAATGTTTTTTTTATTGTCTTTCTCATGAATTGGCTCAATGAATCCCTCATGAAGACACTTAAGAAGGCCACCAAGCCTTAAAGGTCTATACCACACCATCTTTGAAAGTAATTAAAAATTTATTGGTGAGCCATCATGGTGAAGGCTTTTTCCCTTTCGAGGGAGAATAAATACTCTTGATGAGCTCAAACCTACTTTATCGGTTTGGCAAACCACCGAGCCACGTACAAAAGAATTCTGAGCCATTGGAATTGTGAAATAGTGGCCACCCATGCATTCATGTCTATGAGCTGAGATGGGGGAGGAGCTTGCCACAATATATTAAAAGCAAAGATACATAGTTGTTTGGATGTGGGAAAAATTACTAAATAAGTGT
Source organism: Ceratopteris richardii (assembly GCA_020310875.1). Classification (NCBI taxonomy): domain Eukaryota; kingdom Viridiplantae; phylum Streptophyta; class Polypodiopsida; order Polypodiales; family Pteridaceae; genus Ceratopteris; species Ceratopteris richardii. The sequence goes on along the minus strand of CM035418.1, from coordinate 141,782,631 downwards.
CATATCCACCTTATGAGAATGGATTTTATAATCCAAATAAAAAGAAACATCATAGAAGAAGGTGCAATTCATGAAAATTGTTTAAATGCTATCACACACTTTGGGGCATGAAATCTTCATGTACAAAGCCTAAATCTTATATTTTGGTTGAAATCGTCATTGTACAAAGCCTAAATCGTCATTATATTTTGGTTAAATCGTCATTGTACAAAGCCTAAATCTTCATGTACAATGGAAGAAGTTTTCATTGTGGTTGAAATGTTCATTGGTTGGAAATCAAGGCAAAAGCTTTGAATGGGTGATTGTATCATATGTAGTGAGGTCTCATGGTTGTCTCTACAGAACTTGATGAAAATAAAGAGCCTTTGAAAAAGCATTGTATGGTTTTAGGCAAGCATCTATTAGTTGTACATGAGTATTAAAGCACCTTATATGTGAAGTATGCATACTCTCATATATTATATGTAGACTTTTATTGCACCATATGATCCCATCTTTTCACTTTGCTCTTGAATCTCTACATTTCCATCCCGAGAGGTTCAACATGAAGTCTCCTTTGTATATTTATGTTGTCCTTTGGCATGAAAAGGCAGATTCTTGTACGTTTATGGTTATGACGCTTCCCTTTGTTCCTTTTTCTCGATGGTCGTGTTGCTTTACAGCAATCATAAAAGAAAAAAAATCCCTCACCTTCACATAAGCACGTGAAGAGGCTAGGGAGGCACTCTTCTTGTTGGAAATCTGTCTTTGAAGTCAAAATGTATAGTATTCAAAACCGTGAATGAAGGAGATTACATATTTGAACACAATAAAGAAGTAAAGAAATACTTCGAAGCATATTCTCACTTATAATATATATATGTTTTATTAAGGCAACAATTATTATTTTTAGTGAAAATCTACATAAAATCAAAATGTCAAATATTCAAAACTCATGAACGAAAGATCTTAAAATTTTAAAGCATAATCAGAGAAACAAGCACTTCTATAAAGGAGTAAAGAACTTCTTAGAAGCACATTATCACTTATTATATATATATATATATATATATATATATATATATATATATATATATATATATATATATATAAGGCAACAATTATTATTTTAGTGAAAATCTACATAAAATCAAAATGTCAAATATTCAAAACTCATGAACGAAAGATCTTAAAATTTTAAAGCATAATCAGAGAAACAGGCACTTCTATAAAGGAGTAAAGAACTTCTTAGAAGCATATTATCACTTATATATATATATATATATATTATTAAGGCAACAATTATTATTTTAGTGAAAATCTACATAAAATCAAAATGTCAAATATTCAAAACTCATGAACGAAAGATCTTAAAATTTTAAAGCATAATCAGAGAAACAGACACTTCTAGAAAGAAGTAAAGAACTTCTTAGAAGCATATTCTCACTCATATATATATATATATATATATATATATATATATATATATATATATATATATATATATATATATATATAATTGTTTTCTTAAGGCAAGAATTATGATTTTTAGTGGAAATCTACATAAAATCAAAATGTCAAATATCAAAGCGCATGAACGAAAGATCTTAAAAATTTTAAACATAACCAAATAAACAAGCACTTTTATATATATGCCAATCGCCAAGTATATAAAATTCAAGGGAATAATTTGAGACTTGTTTAGGAAGGTCATATACTACTGTCCAGCTTGAAATTTCAAAGAACAACTCATAAACTCAATAGCCCCTATTTATCCCCCACTTTCAAGGGTTAATGTTAAACCAATCTTCGGGTATTGAACCTTGGACTCTCATTTATCCCCCCACTTTCAAAGGTTATTGTTAGAACAATCTTCGAGTATTGAACCTTGGACCTTCAATTTATCCCCCCCACTTTCAAGGGTTAATGTTAGACCAATCTTCGGGTATTGAACCTTGGACCTCCATTTTAGAGGTTCAAATTGTTTACCACTACACCATGTATCCTCTTCTTTTTCACAAGGCAAGGATGCATTCTTGGAGAAAGTGAGTAACTTTTTCATTACAATTCTTGGTTGCAAGCATCTCTATTCAAGCTGAATGAGTATTATGAACACATGTTGAAACTTTATGCTTTTATCAATTCATGTGTTGTTTTGTAGTGAGGTCCATGCTTTAGATGATGCTTCACAATTTGTCTCAACGTGATATCAGCTTCAAAAGTATTTTCCATTGTGAGGCCTCCATTTGAAGGATTTTACTATTGTCTCTTGTAAGTCTCTTTAGCATCCTCTTGAGGAGTTTGATAGGTGGAAAATAGAGGCCCTCATCAAGGATGTATAGGCCATATGGAGCAAATATCAACAAAATGTGAGTAGGCCATTGGCACCTTTACTAGTTTGGAATTTTGTTGGGGATCTATTGTGCACTGGCAAACACTTTGGACCCTTGATTGAAAGGTCTAGGGTCCAAAACTTGGAGAGCAGCTTGATGTTTAACCCTTGAAAAAGTGTAGGATAAGGGAGGTCCTTAGGGTGCACGAGTAGTTCTTTCACAATTTCAAGCCTAGATGAAAGAGTAGGTTGAAAATTGAACTTCAAATCAACAGAACTTCTCAATATTAATCTTTGAATCAACACTTTGAATTCACCATTCTTACCATACGCGTGTGAACTCCCTCTTAGGACGACAATATATAGATTCAGTGTCGATAAAAAAAAACACGTCCAATTTTTACTAAAAGTTCAGCTCATACATACATACTACATATATGTATGAAAAAGGAACCTTGGAAAGTCGCTTTGAAGTTGGGACTTCCAAGTACATGTAGACAAAGCTTATCTAGAATCAAAGTGCAGCGTGATGTGAAGTTCGGAGTCAGGTGGGACTTGGAAGCCTGTGCCATCAAGGCCGCTTTCTTAAAAAGAAAGATGCACTAGGTCCTGGATTGCCTTGGGACCGGCCGGCCGAGTCTGGCTATACTCAATATTTGACCAGAGACATTCTCTCTACTCCTCCATCGATTACGTCTAACGTGCGGCCCTACTCGCTGTATTTTCTCTCTCTATCGACCCCCAACGGTGAACGCTCAAGATGGTTTGTTCGTGCATCTCTCTCTACTTCTATCCAAAAATCTCTCTTTTGTTGCTACATTCCCGGACCTCTCTCTCTCTCTCTCTCTCTCTCTCTCTCTCTCTCTCTCTCTCTGCCGCGAGACGTGCGTCTGCCATTCTCCAATGTGAGAGAGTGATGACTGCGGTAAAATGTGAAGGATGGAAGCGATGAAACACGCTGGTTACTCCTCAGACAAGAACAGAAGCGAGATACGAATGCTGCTTCCTGACTTTACTCTCCTCCTCGCCTAACCGTTCCGTCTCCTACAATCACGCAGTCTGCCTCTGCTATGGCGTCCTTGAAAGAGCGGCCTTTTGCACCCCCTCCTTCTCTTGTATCTAATTTGAGGGAGGCTTTGAAAGAACGGGCTGCAGCCGAACATAGTGACAGTAATGACGCCGATGATAATATGAAAGTTGCTTCTCATCCTCCGGAAGAGACGGACGAACGTCCCTGCGTTCTCGTTTCCAGCGAAGGCGGTATCCATTCTGATGGTTTGACAGCTCTTGTTCGTTCGCTGGTAAAAGACGGTTGCTGCAAGGTTTATATTTGCGTCTCACAAAAGTAAGATTCATTTCTGTGTTCGCGTGCATTTCTAGAATGTGTATATATCACACACAGAGAGAGAGAGAGAGAGAGAGAGAGAGAGAGAGAGAGGGAGAGAGAGAGAGAGAGAGAGAGAGAGAGAGAGAGGTTCCTATCGTAAGTTTTCTGTTGTGAACAATGTCATTTCGTTGGAGCCCTGATCATAATTTATAGCTTAATAAAAAAAAAATTATACAGTTACTCTTTTTTTCAGAAGTGATATCCCACATCCGAAGGCCTTTTAAAGGTATGCTGTTAGAACTAAGAACATGGCGACTCTAGTATCCTCGTCAGTCATGAACAAACGTTTGTTCTTTTGAGAATGGATGATTGTCCTCTATCTCGTTTTCCATAGTCCTCTTTTCTGTGGAAAATACTATCTGAGACATTTTCCATTCGTCTTAGATATTTACGGGAAACGGGAAAACCTGATTTAATTGGATGCGTGAAATCAAGTCATTCATTTCACGACAATGAAACGTGGGACCGCAATTTGATATTTCCATGGACTTTGTTTATCAATGATCATAGGGAAACATGGCAATGATTTTTCACTTTACGACTTTGAAATGTGGAATTACACTTCCGCATCTTCATTCAATGTGTATTGATCAATGGTTTTAAGATGCATCTTTTTTTTACTTATATCTACAAAATGCACATATATGGTAAATTCAAACATACATCTGTATGCTGTATACATGTACATTCAAATAAAACGTGAACTTGCATGCATTATGTGATATGTTGCATGGATATATGCATAAATAAATACGTACATACATAGTTTTGGATATGCATTACGTGTAAGAAAAGCAAAAGGGGAGAGAGAGAGAGAGAGAGAGAGAGAGAGAGAGAGAGAGAGAGAGAGAGAGAGAGAGAGAGAGAGAGAGAGAGAGAGAGAGAGAGAGAGAGAGAGAGAGAGAGAGAGAGAGAGAGAGAGGGAGGGGGTTGCCCCATGTAAACCAGCTATTTGATCTATCTAACATCCCACCATCTTGTAACCATGAATAGTCACATCTAATGCCTAAACTAGGATCTTTGTTTGGCAACCTCATGACAATTTGTGCACTAGATACAAACATAAATCCAATAGACAATAAATGCAAGGCGGATATTACTTCTAAGTTCTAACTATTAACCAAGATAGACTAATAATAGCACACATGAGAGCACATACACACATACTCAAGGGAATAAACATAGTATGGGCAAAAAGTCATATGCTCCAATTATGAAATGTGTACAAGATGATATGTGCCAAATCAAACTACAAGGTAACATAAGAAATACTCACAACCCATCAATACCAAAGAGAGCATGTCATGGTAATGGGCAAGGCATGAGGAGGCTAGGACAAGATCTCCAAAGAAATATCTCACAAGAGTAAGAGAGACCTCCAAGTGTATGAGCATACACATACCCCCACCTCCTCCAAGAGAGTAAACTGCTCTTCCAAGCTCCAAGTTCCAAGTTCCAAGCATGGGTAGCAAGTGGAGATGTGATGATCCCAAGTGAGCATAGCATGGCCTTTTCATAGGTAAGCTTGAGGCAATTTTCCCATAAAGCTTTGGCGCACATGAGGAAATATACACACTTAGACTCAAGAGAATACACAAAGTATAGCGGAAAAGTCATATGCTTCAATTGTGAAATATGTGTACACAATGATTATATGCACCAAATCAAACTACAACATAGCACAAGAAATACTCACAATCCATCAATACCAAGGAGAGCATGCAAGGGTAATGAACAAGGCATGAAGAGGCTAGGGCAAGATCTTCAAAGCAACCTCTCACAAGAGTAGGAGAGACCTCCAAGTGTATGAGCATACACATGCCTCCATCTCCGTCAAGAGAGTTAACCTCCTCCTCCTCCAAGCTCCAAGCAGGAGTAATAAGTGTAGATGTGATGATCCTAAGTGAACCTAGCATGGCTTTGAGTGAGTTATGAGGACATGACACACTCAAATTTAGCACAAGCAACTTTAGCCCTTAGGTCAATGCTTTTCTTAACTTTAAATCTGGCAAAAATGCTAAAAATCTAATACTAACACTATTCACATGTACTTTTTTACGTATTTGTGCTTTAGGTATGCATTATTCATGTAAAATATTGTCATAGAATTTCTCTGATGATGTAATGATATCACACCATACATCTTAGTAAGCTTTAGTTGCAAATAGTTAAGGTTCTTATTTGCAAAATACTATCGAGCTTTCGATAATTTGTGTCACTTTGATTCAAATTAGATTTATAGCAAGATATATAACTTCATGGTCTACTTAAAGAAATTCCATTTCTTCAACTTATGTTTCTATTGTAATTGTTCAAGCCAAATGTTTAACATAAATGAACAAGGGATAAAGTTAATATGTTGAATAGTGGCATAATATCAAGTTAACTTCTCTATTATGTGCATTTTAAGTTAGTAAAAAGAGCTTTTTGGCCATTACTAGCATGAAGAGCAAATCAATATTGCCTAGAATAGCTCCCCCACATAATTGGCAAGATGTCATGGATTTTCTTGTTCAATATGTGGGAAGAATCACTTTACAAACTCTAACAAGAAATAATATATGAGGTTTTAAACTTTGATGCTTTTACTCAAGAAAATCTGTGAGGTGATAGATTTGTAGAGCTTTTGAAGGATTCAAGCATCTTCGTTTATGCCATGGAATGTGATGGATGGATAAGGAATCACAATTGACAACTATGCATGGAAACGGGTATTTACATTTTGTTTTTTCGTTTGTACTTCTACAAAATATTTACTCCTTTGACTAGTCTAAAGTATGTGTTACAAGATTTAACAAAGAGTTGCCTTATGCATATCATAAAGTGATCATATCATATTGATCATGATTCATATCATATAAAAGATAGAGAGTGCCTTAAGATGCTCTTGATTTGGTTGGTTTGAACTTTTCAATGTTAGAGAATCAATAAGGTTTGAAAAATTGAAAAGGCTTTTAGAGATCAAAGCAAGCCCCTCAAAGTTGCCTTAAATAATATATGCTAGAATTTCAAGTATTGAATAAAACTTAATCTCTATGAGTTGTAAAGGAAGAAGTAATGTTGATGGACTTGAGCCACAATGCCCATTGCTCATTTGTACAACAAACAAAAGTTGATAAGAAGACAACCATGGATTTGCTGGAGCCTTTTAGAATCTAACGATGGTTACCACTAACCGCGCTTATAATCACTGCCATACCTTATGGAAATGAGAAATTTGGAAGGGACAACTCAGCATAAAATTGAAAGTAACAAGAAAAGGCAAACAAAGGCTTAAAGATTGCCTTAAATGGTAAGAAAAAAATCAATTCTTAAAATCCTCATGACCCATTGAGAAAAGAAACATCAACCAATATTTAATAAGAAAAAGACACTAGTTATAGTCATAGTTGAATTTATAATTATTCCAATGTTCATGCAAAGAAGGAAGTTGGAAGTGATAAAAAATTGTACTTTAGTTAGTACCAATGCTATAAAGACATCTCATTGTAGGCAAAACTTATGTTTGCATTTCAATGTAGGTTATGTATGTAGTCACTTGCCAAGCCTTAAAAACACGCAACTTGTTTCTAAGAGATCGTGGCTAAACTTCTTAGATCACTTGCAAGTTGCAAAAAAAGAAAAGGAAGATAACACATTACAAAAGAAGATATGGTTATTTAAAATCTGATTGCTAAGAAAAAGGAAGTCGCAAGGAATCTAGTGTTCCTTGCTTGCACTAAGCTCATTGAAGTGCACTATCATCTTATAAGGGACATATTCTCATTTGAAGAGATCAATTTGGCTTATGTGGCCACACCAAATAATGTTGCAAATCTCAAGGCTCTCCCTCGTGAGAAGCTCGAAGCTTTTCAAAAATCTTTGGGCTTATTCTCTTTTGTGGATTGATCTCAATCCACATTGTTTGGCACTTCCTTTACATGAATGTGAATTCTTTGTTCACGGTATCGCTCTCAAGAGGCATTTGTTAGTATATTTTGGTAGTGATGTGTGTGAACACACTTAGGACTTTTGAACACGTTTTTCATTTAAGAGGTTTTTCCTTGGGGTTGTATTACATATACTTCTATAGCCCTCCCATGCTACTTTTCATTTCGTAGTGTATTCCCAAGCTGCTTCTTCTTCCTCATGATGTTTATGTGTGTTACAAGAGAAAGTGTTTGTAGCAATCCTTTGAAGTTGAAAATGGCCTCCAATTTGTGTGAAAATCACATTGTAGAGGAAGCTTTTTGCGGTAGAACGTTGTTAAAACCTCTAAATATATGATATGATGATATAACCTTGCTCTAATACTAATTGAAGAGAGAAGACTCCACAATTCATTGGAATCATTGTGAAATATCACCACTAATGTGATGAGAGAGCTACACATGGGATTAGAGAAAGAGGGTAGGGGGAAGATATCACTTGGGGGGGGGGGGGGAGAGAGAGAGAGAGAGAGAGAGAGAGAGAGAGAGAGAGAGAGAGAGAGAGAGAGAGAGAGAGAGAGAGAGAGAGAGAGAGAGAGAGAGAGAGAGAGAGAGAGAGAGAGAGAGAGAGAGAGAGAGAGAGAGAGAGAGAGAGAGTTTTTACGTACTATTAGGAGGCCGAACTTGGCCTATGAGACAAATCGATGCACATGGGTGTATCTTCTGTCAATTGCAAAAGATAGAAGTGTTGAAAAAACTGGTAAAGCTGATGATAGATCTTCATAATATGCATGTGGAGATACTCATGAAAGTGGGGGGTGTATGGAGTGCGATATCTATGATAGTCTACATGCAAAAGGGTAGTACAACAATCATGAGAATGCTCCTGAAATGACTAACTAGCTCCATCCTCTGCTAGTGGGCGGGTGTAAGATGTGATACATAGGTGGAGGTGGAGTCAGGGCCACCTTGATGGCTGTAGCGGGATCAATCATCATCTGGGATCGTCTCTCCTCCATGGCGCGATGGTCACGAGCCTAGATCTTTGCAAACTGGTGTCGGTGAAGTCTCGGAGCCCGATATCCTATAGCACAGGGTCGTCTCCTAGCTCGAGAGGTCTGAGCCTGCTGAAGAGTCACCCCTCTCGGTGTGTGAGCTGAGGGGGGGAGGGCTGTGAGCTGAGGGGGCGAGGGCTGCTGCACGTCGTGGAATAAAGAAGTCAGTGAGTTGACTCTGTCTCCCTCCTGAATGGGCTGCTATAATAGGCTGAGAGTAGGGAATCTCTGTGGCTCTGTATCTCTAGTAAGAATCACCCGAGCTGTTGCTGGTCTCTAGAGTCCATGATCTCTCGGAGGGTGGGCTTCCTTGTAAACAGAGTCTCGTATCTCCTGTTGATGTCATCATATGTGCTACATCTGCATACAAAGTGCTCCTCATCCTCCATCTCTACTGTGCATACCTGTATATCCGCAGCTCTCTAGGAATGTCTGCGGCTCTGCTCGTCTCAATCTCTAGGTGTTGTGATGAGACTTTGAACTGGCCAATCGCTACCCTCGAGCTATTAGCCATGTAAGTATCCATGTAGCTTGGTCGCTCGATGAAACCGTCCGCTAGTATGTCTAAGAACTGGTCTCCGTAGTGCGATAGTCTCGATCCCATGTGTGGTGTGTGCCATGTCTGACTAATGTAGAGCTACCAGAGATCCTGTCTGAGCACAACATTCCTCTCACGACAGGAGAGGTGGATGTGAGGTGAGTTTGGGTCATACTGAAAAGGTGGCACTCTGTCCATATCAAGTCCATGACTATCAAACCAGACTGTAACCTGAGTGTACCAAGTTCTCTCATATCCTGACTGTGATATCTGTCTAGATGCCTCAAAAGCTCTGTGTGTGAGTCTGTTTGTAGGGAGCTCCCTCATCCTCTGACATGGCTCCGCTCTAACATGGCTAAAGCTGCATATCCTTGTGTGACATCTCCGCTCTAACATGGCTAAAGCTGCATATCCTTGTGTGAGTCTATCAGTGGCTCCTTGTCTCATGCTCAAGGGGCCAGGCAGGCTCGTGAATGTGACTCCGAGGTAGACATAGGAAGTCTGCTTGGTGACATCTCCACTCTAACATGGCTAAAGCTGCATATCCTTGTGTGAGTCTATCAGTGGCTCCTTGTCTCATGCTGAAGGGGCCAGGCAGGCTCGTGAATGTGACTCTGAGGTAGACATAGGAAGTGACCACCTCAATCTGTCCACCGCGAGCTGTGAATCCTGCTCCATTCCTCACCATAGGGGAGGTGTGGAAGATCATGACCTTGTCTTGCCAAGGTTTACTGTCAAGCCCCTCTGTGTACAAAACTCATCCAAGGCATCCAGGTGGCGTTGTAATCCCTCGGGTGTTTTTGAAATCAATACAATGTCATCGGCATATAATAAATTGTGGACATGTGTACCTGTGAGCTTGGCACCCTCTCCTCCAGCTCGGAGAATGTAGTCCTCAATCTCGTCGATGTAGAGGCCAAATAGATTGGGGGAGAGTGGACAACCTTGGTTAACACCAATGGTGCTAGCAATGGCCTCAGACATACCTCCTTGACACTGTACCATAGTGCCCAGAAACGGCGTTTCTGGGCCCCAGAAACGGTTCGGCCGTTTCTGGGAAACGGTCCGGCCCAGAAACGCCGTTTCTGGGCCTTTTTTTTCCAGAAGTTTTTTTTTTTTTTCCAGAAGTTTCTGGGCCTTTTTTGGCTTGGAATTTTGGATTTTGGAAGTATGTATACATAATACAAGTCTTTATAAACTGTCTATTGTCTAGAGACAAATGTTTAATTAATAATGTGCATATGCCATAGTTGAACTTAATAATGTAAGAAATTTGATTGTTCAATGCAATTATGCATAATGCATGTATGTATGAGACTTGAGTGTATCATGTATGAGTAGTTAGTGTGTGGCCACTGGCATGTGCAATGTGTGTGTGCATTGTGTGTATATGTGACATGTGTGTATGACATGTGTGTATATAAATTATAATATATATATATATATATATATATATATATATATATATATATATATATATATGTATGTATGTATGTATGTATGTATGTATGTATGTATGTATGTAATATGTATGTATGTAATATGTATGTATGTATGTATGTATGTATGTATGTATGTATGTATGTATGTATGTATGTATGTATGTATGTATGTATGTATGTATGTATGTATGTATGTATGTATGTATGTATGTATGTATGTATGTATGTATGTATGTATGTATGTATATATATATATATATATATATATATATATATATATATATATGTATATTTACCGTTTCCGCCGTTTCCCGTTTCTTGCCGTTTCCAAATTTTTGGAAACTCCGAAACTCCGTTTCCGACCGGTCCGAACCGACCGTTTCCAACCGTGCTGGGCACTATGCACTGTACCCTCCCAGTCAAGTGCTCATAGAGTGCATAGATGGCCCAAATTATCCCTGATGGTACTCCCAAGCTCTGGAGGCGTTGGAAGAGCCTCTCTCGTGACACTGTATCAAAAGATTTGCAGAAGTCCACAAAGCAACAATATAATCTCTTCTTCCGCACCCTTGCCCCATCAATGAGGCAGGGCAAAATGAAGATGTGATCAATAGTAGAGAAAGCTCGTCGAAAACCTGACTGGCCTCGTGCTTGTAGCCCCTCAGGCTCTGCATATGAGCTTGAGCTCCGCCTCAAGTATGGCACCGTATAATTTGGCCATGGTGTGGCCAATCATGATGGTCCTGTAGTTCCCTGGCTCCAGGGTGTCGCCAGATTTGTGGATAGGCACAATGTTGTGCCTAGTCCACTCCTCTGGGAAGCCCTCCCCTATAGCCCGGTTGAAGATATGTGCAATCAATGGGGCTTTAGTGGAGGCTGCGTATATGAGATGCTTGCTCTGCAATCCCGTGTGGTCTGTCGAACGTCCATGTCGTAGTCGTCCTATAGCCCTCTCAACCATCTTTGTTGTGAAGAGAGAAGAACTAGTAGGGCGAGGCTCAAGTGGCTGGTAATGGGAGGCTGCCCAAGTACCTCATATAATCTCTCAGGCTTCAGCATAATCATGCCATGTGTGTAGGTCCCCAATAGGTGTGGCTCTCTTAGGGTACGCCATGCTGTAGCACTGATAAAGAGATGGTATAGCTCAAGCTCCTGTGCCTCCTCAAAGGCTCGCCTCTTCCGACGTGTGAGAGTCTTCATCCTTCCCCTTGCATCTCTCTCTGCGATCTCTCCCAATGCTCGCTACGCTCGTAGTCGGCGGTAAAGATCTCTGCATTCCTCATCATACCAGCGATGTTGTGGCATAGTCCCGGGAGGAAGTGTGTGACCAGAATGGATGGTGTGTGGGAAGGAGCCGATGGCGGATGTCTGAAGGACTTATGCTATCCGAGAGGTGAGTAGGGATAGTGGAGTGTCAGGATGAAGAAAGAGAAGACACTTCTCAACTTGAGCCGCATATATGTGAGCTAGCTCGTGTGTGAAGTGGATGGTGGTGTGTGGGATGCGTGTTGTAGGTGTGCGTGTAGGGGTGTCTCCCTTGAGGGAGAGAGCGAGGTATGTGTCATCGGCCCCAATGGGTATGGGTGGGATGGTGAATGAGGTAAGTAGGTGGATGGCCTCTTTGGATCCCATGATGTAATCTACTCTACTTCCCCCGCCATCTGTGACTGAGTGTGGTATGCATGTCACTTCTCTTGAGGTAGGCCACTGAGCCATCCCGTTATAGATAATGAGATTATGTCGAGAGCCTAGTGTGAGTAAGTGAGTGCCATAGTGAGTGTGTGTAGAGTCAGCTGAAGCTCGAGCTGTATACTCATCCTCTATGGTATGCAGTATTTGTGGGTCTTTTGGGTCAAATATCTCACACTGATCATTGCCTGTCCTCGCATTGAAGTCTTCCATAAGGAAGACTTCCCCTAATGCAGAGTACTTTGTAATCTCTTTTGACAAGCATGCGTATGGCGAGTCCTCTATCTATGATAGCGAACCGTGAGCTAGAAGGAGCAAAGTAGCATAATGCTATGAAGATGATAAGCTCATGTGAGAGCAAGAGTCGAATCCAAAGATATCTGGCCGGTGAATCACGTGCGACTATCTGTATCCTGCCCTGGAGTCCATCTCTGAAGAGTATGGCTACTCCTCCGGATCCTCTGGTGGTGTGCTTACGTGTACACTCTCTGTATGTGGACTCCCACTAGAAACCGTGGACTTGAGGTAGGCTCTGGTTTGGGCTCTCATGTGTCTCTGTCAGCATAATGATGTCTTTGCCTTTGCGTACCTCTTCCAACCTCTGGGTGTGTCCATAGATCTCCACTGGAGTTCCAAACTGCAAGGTGTATCTACTCGAGTGTCTCACAAGCCACGAATCCCTATGGGATGGCCTTGCCATCAATGGTGACACAACCATCTTTGTATGAAGCCTTTTTTTCTTCTTTGCAAGCTTGGTGTACTCTCGGCATGCATGCAGGGCGATATGCTACTTGCATCGGTGTGAGATCATCATCAATGTGGATGGGGGACCATCACATGCTCTCAAAATCACCCTCTTGCATAGGAAAGTAGATCTTATATTTTCGGAAGGGAAGTGTAAAATGAGAGCTCTCTTCTTCGTGGGATCTCGCCCCGTTCTCCAAGACTTGATGAATGGGGGGGACTCCTCTTTGTAGCCTAGTATCTTGCATAGTGTTTCCCCATTGGACCGGGGGTAGAGCCTTCTTTTTCTACAATGTCCGTCATGCGTACATTGAGACGACGTGCATGTCTCATCTTTTCTTCCTCAATGGTGGTGTGCACGATGAGGGCTTCTTCCTTTTGTGCTTCCTCTTTGGCTTCTTTTTTGATGTTCTTCTTTACTATGTCGATCCACCCTTCTTTGGTAGCTTCTAACTTGTTTTCCATGCTCGCGGTCAAGCCTTTGTTGAGTTCTTCTTTGAGAGCTTCTGTCTTGTTTTTATTAATCTCTCCCTCTTCGGGTGTGAGAGAGACCATTGAAGCTTTGAGGAGCTCCAATTCCTCTTTCATGTTTGCTCTCTCCTTAGCCCATTCTTCTTTTTCTTTTTTGCTCTCCCTCTCCCACTCTTCTTTCTCTTTCTTCCATGTTTCCCTCTCCTTATGATATGTTTCTACTTCTTTTTCGAGCTGTGAGAGGCGGTTGATGATCGTCGTGATAGTTTAGTCCACCATCTTCTTGTTTTCTTTGATCGTTATGGTCAATTTGTCCTCCATTTTCGTCAAATCCTCCTCCTTAGCTGTAATGGTCATGACGTTAGAAGATGGGAAAATGCTAAGTGTGATGAGCCCAAAGACTTGCGATGAAGACGGGAGCGTGCCCGCTGCGTGATGGAGCAAGGGTGAGAGTGGCTAATAACTGTAGGCAACAACTATTAGTTCAGGGCATGGGCCGCGACACTTTGCTTCCATGAGATTAGGGTTTTGATTGAGACCGGGACACTTTGCTTCCATGAGATTAGGGTTTTGACTGAGACCAGGACACTTTGCTTCCATGCGATTAGGGTTTTAACTGAGAACACTTTGCTTCCATGAGATTAAGGTTTTGACTAAGACCGAGACACTTTGCTTCCATGAGATTAGGGTTTTGACTCAGACAAAGACACTTTGCTTCCATGCGATTAGGGTTTTGACTGAGAACACTCTGCTTCCATGAGATTAGGGTTTTGACTGAGAACGGGACACTTTGCTTCCATGAGATAAGGGTTTTGATTGAGACCAGGACACTTTGCTTCCATGCGATTAGGGTTTTGACCGAGAAGTTAGAACACTTTGCTTCCAGACATTAGGGTTTTGACTGAGAACACTTTGCTTCCAGAGATTAGGGTTTTGACTGAGAACACTTTGCTTCCAGAGACTAGGGTTTTGACTGAGAACACCTTGCTTCCAGAGATTAGGGTTTTGATTGTGAACACTTTGCTTCCTTCCATGAGATTAGGGTTTTGACTGAGAACACTTTTCTTCCAGAGATTAGGGTTCAGGACACTTTGCTTCCATGAGATTAGGGTTTGACTGAGATCGGGACACTTTGCTTCCATGAGAGTAGGATTTTGACTGAGATCAAGACACTTTGCTTCCATGCGATCAGGGTTTTGACTGAGAACACTTTGCTTCCATGAGATTAAGGTTTTGACTGAGACCGGGACACTTTGCTTCCATGAGATTAGGGTTTTGACTAAGACTAGGACACTTTGCTTCCATGCGATTAGGGTTTGACTAAGAACACTTTGCTTCCATGAGATTAGGGTTTTGACTGAGATCGGGACACTTTGCTTCCATGAGATTAGGGTTTTGACTAAGACGAGGACACTTTGCTTCCATGCGATTAAGGTTCTGACTGAGAACACTTTGCTTCCCGAGATTAGGTTTTTGACTGAGAACACTTTGCTTCCAGAGATTAGGGTTTTGACCGAGAACACTTTGCTTCCAGAGACTAGGGTTTTGACTGAGAACACTTTGCTTCCAGAGATTAGGGTTTTGACTGAGAACACCTTGCTCCCAGAGATTAGGGTTTTGATTGTGAACACTTTGCTTCCTTCCATGAGATTAGGGTTTTGACTGAGAACACTTTGCTTCCAGAGATTAGGGTTCGGGACACTTTGCTTCCATGAGATTAGGGTTTTGACTGAGACCGGGACACTTTACTTCCATGAGATTAGGGTTTTGACTTAGACCAAGACACTTTGCTTCCATGTGATTAGGGTTTTGACCGAGAACACTTTGCTTCCATGAGATTAAGGTTTTGACTGAGACCGGGACACTTTGCTTCCATGAGATTAGGGCTTTTTTGACTGAGAACACTTTGCTTCCATGAGATTAGGGTTTTGACAGAGACGGGACACTTTGCTTCCATGAGATTAGGGTTTTGATTGAGACTAGGACACTTTGCTTCCATGCAATTAGGGTTTTGACTGAGAACACTTTGCTTCCAGAGATTAAGGTTTTGATTGAGAACACTTTGCTTCCAGAGATTAGGGTTTTGATTGAGAACACTTTGCTTCCAGAGACTAGGGTTTTGACTGAGAACACCTTGCTTCCAGAGATTAGGGTTTTGACTAAGAACACCTTGCTTCCAGAGATTAGGGTTTTGATTGTGAACACTTTTCTTCCTTCCATGAGATTAGGGTTTTGACTGAGAACACTTTGCTTCCAGAGATTAGGGTTTTGACTGAGAACATTTTGCTTCCAGAGATTAGGGTTTTGATTGTGAACACTTTGCTTCTAGAGATAAGGGTTTTGACCGAGAACACTTTGCTTCCAGAGATTAGGGTTTTGACTGAGAACACTTTGTAGAGGTTAGGGTTTCCACATCGATGCCTATGACACGATATATATATATATATATATATATATATATATATATATATATATATATATATATAGAGAGAGAGAGAGAGAGAGAGAGAGAGAGAGAGAGAGAGAGAGAGAGAGAGAGAGAGAGAGAGAGAGAGAGAGAGAGAGAGAGAGAGAGAGAGAGAGAGAGAGAGAGAGAGAGAGAGAGAGAGAGAGAGAGAGAGAGAGAGAGAGAGAGAGAGAGAGAGAGAGAGAGAGAGAGAGAGAGAGAGAGAGAGAGAGAGAGAGAGAGAGAGAGAGAGGGAGGGAGGGAGGGAGGGAGGGAGGTGTTTGGGATAAAGGCCCCAAGGACTCTCCTTTTGTATATTTTGACCCTTCCATCTGAAAGCTCTCTTCAAGAACTTTCAAGACATATTTTTGTTATATTTTTTGGACCCCAAATTGGGGAGTTATAGGCATTTACATTATTTTTATGACTTTTGGTCATTGGCCATGTGTGAACATGCCCAAATGACCTAAAAGTCACTTATCAATAAGACTTGGTCCCAAATCTCTCATAACTTGATTGGGACTTCTTCAACTTCAGCTTCTCCATCTTCTTCTCCAAATTTCTGCGCAGGTTTCTCTCTACTTTCTCTCTCTACTTTCTCTCTCTACTTTCTCTCTCCTCCCTTGGCATTTGGAGCAACCGAGCACACCACGACGTAGCTCTCCGCGGCCTCTTTCAACTGGTATCAGAGCTTTGAGCAGTTCCATCGTGACAAAGTTACTCGAAGTGCTTTTCTACTTCAGCCTATGTTAAGCTGAAGGTGTTTTCTTGCATTTGGGAGAATTTCATCGCGAAAAACCTTCTTTTTTCGTGATAAAAGTGCTTTTTTTGGAGGATTACTTCAGCCCGGAGCAAAGCTGAAGCAAATTTTGTGTTTTTTAGAGAGTTTCATCGCGAAGAATCTCTTCTATTCTTCCTTTTGTATGGAAACTTATTACAGCAGGTCATTTCTTTGATTTTATAGGTCATATTGCTGCAAAAAATTGGGGCTTTTGTGAAAACAAGCACCCATTGACTTGGTTTTGCATCTATGTATGTCTTTTGTGGTTGAAAAACAACAAATTTGTTGTTTTTGATGCAATTACAGCTTGCTGGAATTTTCTGAAATTTTTTGCAAAAATTCAGAAATTGATTTTTGCAAGTTTTGAATAGTTTTTGGGCTTAATTTCTCAGCTATAGTCTCGTAAGGTAATTGCGCACAGGACAACATGTGAATTTTACCTTTTTTGGTGAAATTTTGAAGCTCTTAGTATGCAAACATGGCCTCTACCTCCTCTTATGTCAAAAGCTTGTTTGAGTTCAAGAGATTTGAAGGTAATGGTTTTGATTTGTGGAAAGAGAGAATGTTGGGAATCCTCTTTCTTAAAGATTGTGAAGGGGCTCTTGAGGAAGTGAAATTTGAAGATATGACAGATGCAACATGGATGAACCTAAACAAGAAGGCCATCGCTTACGTCAAGATGGCTGTATTAGATGAAATCTTAGTGGATTTGAAAGGCCTTACAACTTCTTTTGAGGTATGGGAGAAGCTAAAAGCCACTTATGAAAATACCACGCCTGTAAATCAAGCATCTTATGCGTAAGCTAGTGTGTATGAAGCTTGATGAGTCAAAAAGTGAGGCTCAGCACTTATCTTCGTTTACAGGTACTCTTTCACAATTGCAGGACTCTGGATTACCTCCGTTTGATGATAAGCTTAAGGCAATCTTCTTGTTGATGACCTTACCTGATTCATGGGAAACATTGGTTGTTTCACTTTCGAATAGCCCCAATCTTACCTTTGTAATTTGGACAAGTTTGATGCTAAAGGCTCAAAACTTGATTTTTGTAATGAATGCCAATATGGTAAGCAAGTAAAGAATTCCTACTACTCTGGTGTCTCTCGTAAGTCTATAATGTGCTTGATCTTGTTCATTCTGATGTTTGTAGCATGCCCACAAAATCTATGGTGGGTGCTCTTTACTTTGTTTCTTTTGTTGATGACTACTCTAGGGAGCTTTGGGTATATTTGTTAAAATCTAAAGATAAAGCCTTTGCTGCATTTGTGACCACTCAAACAGGTAGAAAGCTGAAATGCTTACGTACAGATAATGGGGGTGAGTTTACAAGTGCTGAATTCAATAGATTTTGTGAAAATCTTGGTATTAAGAGGGAGCTAATAGTCCCATACAGCCCCTCTTCCAACGGTGTGGCTGAAAGGTATAATAGGACTTTATGTGAGAGGATGAGATGCATGCTGTCCACACCTAATCTCCCTCATGGATTTTGGGGAGAGGCTTTGAAAACTGCAGTTCATGTTTGCAATCGATCCCCTGATGTGTCCTTAAAAGGTGGCATTCCAGAAGAGGTTTGGTCTGGCAAACCAGCTTCATATGACCACCTACGCATCTTTGGTTGTGATGCTTTTGTGCATATAAGGCCTGAGTTGAGAAGCAAGTTAGATGCAAAGTCCATGAAAGGAATCTTCATGGGTTATGGAGATGAAGGTGAAATGGGCTACAGGATTTGGTTACCTCAACTCAAGAAGGTAATACGCAGCCGAGATGTTGTATTTAATGAGGCAAGGCTGCTCAAAAACAATTGTACCTCTAAAGATGACCATAGAAGAGTCAAATTTTAGCAAGTACAGCCACCTGTTAAATCTGATATGAACCCTCGGGATGCACCACATATGGTTAGAAATGACAATGAGCCAGTGGTTATTGAGCCAGATGATGTTGGACAGCAAAATGATGCTCCTTAAGGGCATATGCAGCCACCTATTCATGCTGAAAACAGGGCTGGAAATGATGTACAGCAGCCCGTTAACAATGAAGAAGTTAATGTACCTCCTGATGTAGATCCATTGTCTGGTAATGTGGATCATTGGGTAAGAAGATCTATATGTCCTAGGAGGCCAGTGAATAGATATGATCCCTCTATACATTATATTATGTTATCAGATGAGGGTGAGCCTCTTACTTATAAAGAGGCAAAGCTATGTGAGCACAAGAAGAAGTGGGAGTTAGCCATGCAGGAAGAGATAAAGGCCTTGCATGCAAATGATACTTGGGATTTGGTTGAGTTATCCAAAGGAAGGAAAGCCATTCCCAACAAGTGGGTGTACAAAATCAAAACTGTTGATGGCAGACCCAAGTATAAGGCAAGGCTGGTTGCTAAAGGATATGCCCAAAAAGAGGGCATTGATTTCCAAGAAGTGTTCTCTCTAGTGGTGAAAATGACCACTTTATGTGTGTTGTTTGCTCTCGCAGCTGCCTTGGATTTGGAATTATTCCAAATGGATGTTAAAACAGCCTTTTTGCATGGTGATTTAGATGAAGAGCTGTACATGAAACAGCCAGAAGGATATGCCATTCTTGGAAAAGAGCATCTGGTATGCAAACTGAAAAGGAGCTTATATGGGCTGAAACAGGCCCCAGACAATGGTATAAGAAGTTTGATGCATTTATGCTCAAACATGGGTTTATAAGAAGCCATGCAGATCACTGTTTGTACACCAAAAAGGATGAAGATGGCAGCCCAATTATTCTTGTACTGTATGTAGATGATATGGTGCTGGCTGGGAAGAAAAAGAGCACTCTGAATGGTCTAAAACAGCAGCTGAACTCTGCATTCTCAATGAAAGACCTTGGGGAAGCTGAGCATATTCTTGGTATGCGTATAAAAAGGGATAGGCAACAGAATACCTTGCAGGTATCCCAAGAAAAGTACATTGAAAAAGTGCTGGACAGATTTAATGTGGCTGATGCTAAGCCTCTTGGAGTGCCATTGCAGCCACATATTAAGCTTTCCAAGGATGACTGTCCCAAAAATGATGATGCAGCCAATTACATGAAGAGTGTTCCATATGCATCAGCTTGTGGTTCACTTATGTATGCTATGGTTGCCACTCGGCCAGACATTGCTCATGCAATGGGAGTTGTTAGTAGGTTCATGGCTAATCCTGGTAGAGCTCATTGGGAGGAAGTCAAATCTATCTTGAGATATTTGAAAGGGACCAAAAGTAAATGCTTATGTTATGGAAAGGGTCCATTGGAGTTAAAAGGATTTTGTGATTCAAACATGGCAGGTGATGTGGACACACGCAAGTCCACAAGTGGCTATGTATACATCCTTGTAGGTGGAGCTATTTCATGGTGCACTAGACTTCAGAGGATAGTTGCACTATCTACTACATAGGCTGAATATATTTCAGCCACAGAGGCTTCCAAAGAAGCCATTTGGTTAGCTCGCCTCTGCACTGAGTTTGGGATGCCTGAAAAGGCACCTGTTCTTGGATGCGATACCCAGAGTTCCATATGTTTGGCAAAGAATGCCATGTTTCATGCTCGCACAAAGCATATTGATGTGAGATATCACTTCATCAAAGAGGTGTTAGAGGATGGCCTGATCACTTTGATCAAGGTCAATACTTCACAGAATCCTGCAGATGCTGTCACGAAGTGTCTACCCAAGGCACAACATCAGCTATGTATACAGATGGTGGGAGTTACTTAGCTTAAAGGAGCCTCCTTGGTCCTTTAAGTGGGAGGTTGTTGGGGATAAAGGCCCCAAGGACTCTCCTTTTGTATATTTTGACCCTTCCATGTGAAAGCTCTCTTCGAGAGCTTTCCAGACATATTTTTGTTATATTTTTTGGACCCCAAATTGGGGAGTTATAGGCATTTACATTATTTTTATGACTTTTGGTCATTGGCCATGTGTGAACATGCCTAAATGACCTAAAAGTCACTTATCAATAAGACTTGGTCCGAAATCTCTCATAACTTGATTGGGACTTCTTCAACTTCAGCTTCTCCATCTTCTTCTCCAAATTTCTGCGCAGGTTTCTCTCTCTACTTTCTCTCTTCTCACGCAGCAGCCCACTCCCTTGACATTTGGAGCAACCGAGCACACCACGACGTAGCTCTCCGCGGCCTCTTTCAGGAGAAAGGGAGGGAGGGAGGGAGGGAGGGAGAGGGAGGGACGGAGAGAGGGGGGGTTGCCCCATGTAAACCCGCTATTTGATCTATCTAACATCCCACCATCTTGTAACCATAAATAGCCACATCTAATGCCTAAACTAGGATCTTTGTTTGGCAACCTCATGACAATTTGTGCACTAGATACAAACATAAATCCAAAAGACAATAAATGCAAGGCGGATATTACTTCTAACTATTAACCAAGATAGACTAATAATAGCACACATGAGAGCACATACACACATACTCGAGGGAATAAACATAGTATAGGCAAAAAGTCATATGCTCCAATTATGAAATGTGTACAAGATGATGATATGTGCCAAATCAAACTACAAGGTAACATAAGAAATACTCACAACCCATCAATACCAAAGAGAGCATGTCAGGGTAATGGGCAAGGAATGAGGAGGCTAGGACAAGATCTCCAAAGCAATATCTCACAAGAGTAAGAGAGACCTCCAAGTGTATGAGCATACACATACCCCCACCTCCTCCAAGAGAGTAAATTGCTCTTCCAAGCTCCAAGCTTCAAGTTCCAAGTTCCAAGTTCCAAGCATGGGTAGCAAGTGGAGATGTGATGTTCCCAAGTGAGCATAGCACTTTCCCATAAAGCTTTGGCGCACATGAGGAAATATACACACTTAGACTCAAGAGAATACACAAAGTATAGCGAAAAATTCATATGCTTCAATTGTGAAATATGTGTACACAATGATTATATGCACCAAATCAAACTACAACATAGCACAAGAAATACTCACTCCATCAATACCAAGGAGAGCATGCAAGGGTAAGGAACAAGGCATGAAGAGGCTAGGGCAAGATCTTCAAAGCAACCTCTCACAAGAGTAGGAGAGACCTCCAAGTGTATGAACATACACATGCCTCCAGAGTCCATCTCCTCCAAGAGAGTTAACCTCCTCCTCCAAGCTCCAAGCTCCAAGCAGGAGTAATAAATGTAGATGTGATGATCCCAAGTGAACCTAGCATGGCTTTTATATAGATAAGCTGGAGGCAGCTTTTCCACAAAGCTTTGACATTTTCTTTTGTGCAAGTAGCTTTTCATCCTTCTAATTTTGTCGTGAGATGAGTTATGAGGACATGACACACTCAAATTTAGCACAAGCAACTTTTAGCCCTTAGGTCAATGCTTTTCTTAACTTTATAATTTTTTTTGTGCAAGTAGCTTTTCATCCTTCTAATTTTGTCATGAGTGAGTTATGAGGACATGACACACTCAAATTTAGCACAAGCAACTTTTAGCCGTTAGGTCAATGCTTTTATATAGATAAGCTGGTGGTGAGATTTTTCCATGTGTCCAATTTCGCTTTTCAAGTTTTTTCAAGTGCTTTTGATATTGCTTTTCCACAAAGCTTTGACATTTTTTTTTGTGCAAGTAGCTTTTCATCCTTCTAATTTTGTCGTGAGATGAGTTATGAGGACATGACACACTCAAATTTAGCACAAGCAACTTTTAGCCCTTAGGTCAATGCTTTTCTTAACTTTATAATTTTTTTTGTGCAAGTAGCTTTTCATCCTTCTAATTTTGTCATGAGTGAGTTATGAGGACATGACACACTCAAATTTAGCACAAGCAACTTTTAGCCGTTAGGTCAATGCTTTTATATAGATAAGTTGGTGGTGAGATTTTTCCATGTGTCCAATTTCGCTTTTCAAGTTTTTTCAAGTGCTTTTGATATTAAATTTGAAATTAGGGTTTGAATTTTGACCAAGCTAGGGATGCCAAACACCCAAGTGTTATATACGATTGGATAGCTCTCAATTGCTGACCATTTCCAAGTCCAAATTTTATAATCATGTAGGTGGGATCACTAGTTGAAGGTTGCACCATCGACATATTTTCTAACAATGCCCTCCTAACTTGACACTAGGGGAATATGTCAGGTAGGTATATTTGTGTTAGTTGTTGTTAGTTGATTTATGTACTTGTATTATTCTCACATATCACACAAAGATCTTACAAGCACACACAAGGACCTTTTCATGAAGAACTTACTCCCTTCAAACACACATCACAAAGAGAACTCACACATCCCCCACTCTTCTCAACCCAAGTACTACTTGGAAGAACTATAGGATGCTATGTAATTATATAGGATATAGGCTCAAATATACTTTGAAGAATAATCAAGGTTGGCAGTCCTTTTCAAATCAAAGTCATATGCTCTCATCTACTCCTATTGCACATGCACATACATACAAGAAGGTGTTACATCTTCAATGTCACCTTTCATGGAGTGTATCTCTTCAAAATAGTATTCAACTTCTTCATATAGATTGATGCTTGATGACCACATTTGAATATGCGGTTGAGCTTGACTTGAACTTGCCATGAAGATTTGATCTTCCTACATGTGGCCAAATTCTTTGTGTACTCTAAATCTTCTTGCTCTGATACAGATTATTGGTTTTTAGGCCCACAAGAGATATAGAGACAAAGAGAAAATAGAGACGTGTAGAGAAGACAACACATGAGAGAGATGTAATGAGCCAAGCTGTAAATATATTCATTACATTCCATGATTGAAGTTACAAGATAGCATAGAAACACTTGAAATATAAGCGGTTGAATACAAGCTGTCCAATAACTCCAATAATCTCCAAGGTTGAAGTATGATCTCCTCCAAAAATAGATAAAATAGATATAATCTGCTGCACACCTTGAAGATGATAAAGAAAACATAACTCCACCTCTTCCAACTAAAGGGACTACCTCCTCCAAAGTACCATGAAGAGAGCTCTAAAAGTGATGATTTGTGTGCCCCAAACACTCTTTATATAGAACTACCAGCCCTTGCTGGAAGTGAGGTGGGCCCTAATGATAATATTCACAGGTTTACAAGATCTTCCAACACATGAACCTTAGCATACACACCTTAAGACTCGAAATTAGATGAATGAGAAATAGAGAGAGAATACATAATTTGTCAAAGTGTAATAGTAAGCTGAATGCTTGCCTTCACTGTCTAATTTGAATGGCAAATTACAATGTGTGTAATGATACAAAACTAAATGTATGCTAATACAAAACTGAATCTAGGCTGAATTTAGGGTTCTAGATACAAGAAACTGTGCATAAAGTGCCTAAGAGATACGAAGAGTGTGTTTATGTGCAATTGAAGTGAATAGAAACAGTTTAGAATATTTTGTACAACAACCCCTAATTCTGAAATTAGGGTTTTAGAAACCCTAAATCAGAACAACAACCCCTAATTCTGAAATTAGGGTTTTAGAAACCCTAAATCAGAAATTGACCTAAATAGCTGTTGAGCTCAGGAGATGTGCTCAGGTGATGCAGCAACTGTGGTAATACCCCCCTTGGCTGAGTAGAAGGTCTGGAGGTGCAAGGAGCAGCCCACGCAGCAGATAGACAGAGATGGAGAGAGAGAAATTCGAATTTGGAGAGAGGCAGCTTGTTTGGGGGCTTCACTAAAGAAAGAAGTGAGCCCTAAGTTTATTTGAGTTCACTTTTATAGGACCTGGCCAAGTTCACATTGAACTTGGCCAAAAGAATAAATAATGAGTACATTAAGCCTTATAAAAGGCCTATACAAATGTGTACAAATAAGGGGGTCATTTAGGACCTTTACCCTAACAACCTCCCACTTAAAGGCATAAATGACGCCTTTAAGCTACGTGACTCCCACCATCTGTATACATAGCTCATGTTGTGCTTTAGACAAGCACTTAGCGAGAACATCTGCAGGATTCTGTGATGTATGAACCTTAACAAGTGTGATAAGGCTATCCTCAAGCACTTCTCGAATGAAGTGATATCGCACATCAATATGCTTAGTGCGTGCATGAAATATGGCATTCTTTGCCAAACATATGGCACTCTGGCTATCACAGCCAAGCATAGGTGCCTTGTTTGACAAGCCAAACTCACTGCATAATCGTGCCAGCCATATGGCTTCCTTGGAAGCCTCAGTGGCTGAAATGTATTCAGCCTCTGTAGTGGACAAAGCAACAATCTTTTGCAGCCTTGAGCACCATGAAACAGCACCTCCTGCAAGAGTGAATATGTATCCACTTGTGGATTTACGTGTATCCACATCACCAGCCATGTCAGAGTCACAAAAGCCTTTCAGCTCCAATGGGTCTTTGCCATAGCAAATGCATTTATTTTTGGTCCCCTTTAAGTACCTCAAAATGGACTTTATTGCTTTCCAATGAGCTTTGCCTGGATTGGCCATAAACCGGCTCACAACTCCCACTGAATGGGCAATGTCCGGCCTAGTTGCAACCATAGCATACATAAGTGAGCCAGAAGCTGAAGCATAAGGCACATTTTGCATGTCATTGATTGCTTCTTGTGTTTTGGGACAATCTTCCTTGGAAACTTTAACATATGGCTGCAATGGCACTCCAAGAGGCTTTGCATCAGCCATGTTAAATCTGTCCAACACCTTTTCAATGTATTTTTCCTGCGACAAATACAATATGTGCTGGTCCCTTTGTCTTCTAATCCTCACTCCAAGGACATGCTCTGCTGCCCCAAGGTCTTTCATTGAGAAAGCAGATTTCAGCTGCTGTTTAAGAGCATCAATGGTGTCTCTTTTCTTACCAACAATCAGCATATCGTCAACATATAAGACAAGAATAATAGGGCTGCCATCTACATCAATTTTCGTATACAAACAGTGATCAGCATGGCTTCTTTTATACCCTTGTTTGAGCATGAAAGCATCAAACTTCTTGTACCATTGTCTAGAAGCTTGTTTCAGCCCATACAAGCTTCTATTGAGCTTACATACCAAATGTTCCTTTCCAGGAATAACAAACCCTTCTGGTTGTTTCATGTAAAGCTCTTCATCAACATCACCATGCAAGAAAGTTGGATGTACATCCATTTGGTCTAATTCCAAATCAAGAGCAGCTACTATTGCAAATAACACTCGCAAAGTGGTCATCTTCACCACAGGAGAGAATACTTCTTGGAAATCTATGCCTTTGGTATGGGCATATCCCTTTGCAAGCAGCCTTGCTTTGTACTTGGGTTTTCCATCAACTGTTTTGATTTTATACACCCATTTGTTAGGAATGGCTTTCCTTTCTTTGGGTAATTCAACCAAATCCCAAGTATCATTAGCATGCAAAGCTTTAATCTCTTCCTGCATAGCAAGCTCCCACTTGCTGCTGTGTTCACATGCCTTTGCCTCTTTGTATGTGAGAGGCTCACCTTCATCTGTCAACAAAATGTAATGCAATGAAGGATCAAATCTACTCACATTCCTTCTAAGACGAGTAGATCTTCTCACCCAATGATCCACATTGTCAGGCAATGGGTCTATATCAGGTGGTATGATCAAATCATTATTATTATGCTGCTGTCCATTGTTTCCAGCACCATTTTCAGCATTATTATTCGGCTGCATATGCCCTTCAGGAGCCTCATTTTGCTGTCCAACATCTTCTGGCTCAAAAACCACTGGATCGTCAACATTTTCAGTCCTTTGTGGTGCATCCTGAGGGTCAAAATTGGACCTAACAGGTGGCTGGTCATGCTGAAATCTTACCCTTTTATGGTTATCTTTTGAGGCACAATTGTTTTGAAGCAGCCTTGCCTCATTAAAAACAACATCCCGGTTGCGTACGACCTTCTTGAGCTGAGGTATCCAAATCTTGTAGCCCATTTCACCTTCTTCACCATATCCCATGAAGAGGCCTTTAATGGACTTAGCATCAAGCTTGTTTCTCAGCTCAGGCCTTATATGCACAAACGCCTCGCAACCAAAGACACGTAAGTGATCATATGAAGCAGGTTTGCCGGACCAAACCTCTTCACGGATGTCACCTTTTAAAGACGTGTGAGGGGATCTATTGCACACATGTACTGCAGTTTTGAGTGCCTCTCCCCAAAATCCATGAGGGAGATTAGCTGTGGACAACATGCATCTCACCCTCTCACAAAGTGTCCTATTGTAACGTTCAGCCACACCATTAGAAGAGGGGCTGTATGGAACAGTAAGCTCCCTCTTAATGCCCAAATTTTCACAAAATTTCTGAAATTCAGCACTTGTATACTCACCACCATTGTCTGTACGCAAGCATTTCCGCTTTCTACCTGTTTGGGTGGTCACAAATGCATGAAAATGCTTAAACGCAGCAAATGCTTCATCCTTTGATTTAAGCAATTGAACCCAAATTTTTCTAGAAAAATCATCAACAAAGGAGATGAAATATAAAGCACCCCCCATAGATTTGGTGGGCATGCTACATACATCAGAATGAACAAGATCAAGTACACAAGACTTACGAGACACACCAGAATAAAAGGAACGTTTTACTTGCTTTCCATATTGACATTCATTACAAAAGTCAAGCTTTGTGCCTTTAGCATCAAGCTTCTTTAAGTTACAAAGCCTAGTGAGACCCTTTTGGCTCATATGGCCAAGTCTCTTATGCCACAACTCCATATGGGAGTGAACTTCAGCCAAAGCAATGAACTTGCCAGATAAGGCCTTTCCATGCAAGCAATAGAGAGTTCCCTTCTTTGTGCCTTTCACAATCAGCCTTGAACCTTTAGTCATTTTCCATGATCCTTTCTCAAAGAGAATGCTATAACCATGCAAATCCATTTGACCCATAGAAAGCAAGCTCTTCTTGATCCCTGGTACATAACGCACATTATGCAAGACCAGCTCATTAGTGCCATTTGTAGCGAAATGCACTGTGCCAATACCCTCAATGGAACATGCATGATTGTTTCCAAGGTATACATGGCCATGGTTGCCTGCAATAAAAGTAGAAAAACACTCCTTGATAGGAGTCACATGGAATGAAGCACCAGAATCTACTATCCAAGTCTGGGCCAATGCATCATTGACGGTCAGCAAAGCATCTATGGCATCACTCTTAGTGATTGACATGTCTTGTGCATGAACATTTAGCGAAGGATCAAATGCATGAGTGTCATCAGCTGAGAAAGTAGAGCATAAAATGTCCTCTGCATCTGACAGCTCCTCTATGACTACACTAGAAGCCACATTGGCCTTCTCCTTGTCCTTTTGGCTGTCCTGTGCATCAGTCTTGTCTTCTTTCCTGTCCTTCTTCTTATCTCCAGAATTCTTCTTCTTATCAAGCTCTGCTTTGTAATAGCGGCAATCGGGTTTCTTGTGACCTTTCCTGCCACACTGATAGCATGTCACATCATTGCTTTTGCCTTTGCTGCTATTCCCCCTTTCCCTGCTTTTACTCTTATTCCTCTGTGCATAATTACTCTTCTTATCTGTCCTGCCTCTAACCATGTTGGCTGAGCTGCCTCCTTCTCCACCTGCTTTTCTCCTGATCTCTTCATTAAGAATAGAACCCCTAACACCATCAAAAGTCAAGTTGGGGTTATTGGACAATGAGACTACCAATGTCTCCCAAGAGTCGGGCAATGTCATAAGCAAGAAAATGGCTTTAAGCTTATCATCGAAAGGAGGCATTCCTGAGTCCTGCAACTGTGACAAAGTACCTGTAAACGATGACAAGTGTTCGGCTGCACTCTTGGACTCATCAAGCTGCATGCCAACAAGCTTCTGCATCATGTATACTTGGTTAACATGCGTAGTATTTTCATACGTCGCCTTGAGTTTTGCCCATAACTCAAAAGCAGTGGTCAAACCTTTGAGATCTACTAGAATCTCATCGGATACAGCCATCTTAATGTATATAATGGCCTTCTTGTTCAAAGTAAACCATGCATCTTCCGACATGTCCTCTGGTTTCTCTGCCTCCAATGCCCTATCACAATCCTTCAAAAAGAGGATTCCCTGAATTCTCTCCTTCCATAAGTCAAAACCTGTTCCCTCAAACCGTCGAATCTCAAATAGATTCTTCACATCTGAGGAGGATGACGCCATAGTTGCACAATGAAAAAACCTGCTGGAATTTTGGGCAAATGCACCAAAATCAAAGTGAAGCCTCCAAAAATGATGCACTACAGCTCCAAACGGTCACAGGAGCAATTTGGGACAAAAATGGGGTGATTCTGGGCACAAAACTGATCTCTGAATTTTCTGCGCAGAGAATTTCAGAAACTCAATTTATGCTAAAAAACAACTAATTTTGTTGTTTTTAACCTCAAAGAATGTACATAAGGCTAATACTCAGCCTTTAGATGCATGTAGGAGCAAAAGCCCTAATTTTTGCCACTGTTTTACAAGAAATTATGGCAAAATACTCCACAGCTTCTCATACATAGGTCAATTTTGCTGAAACTAATGAAATTACAGCAAAATGTATCTCCCACTATGTGTGCTCAGCCAGTTGAGAGTGAGAAGACCTTCAAAAACTCAGAAATTTGCTGGAAAATCTGATATTTTGCTGAAAAACACCTGTTCTTGCTTGGAAACTTTGAGATTTTGCTGAAAAACACCTGTTCTTCGCGATAAAATCAAAGAAAAATCACTTTCTTCGCGACAAAAAGCTGGAACATCACTGAAAATGATGGTACAACAGATTTTGGACCCTTTCTTCGCGATGAAACTTGATGATTTTGCCAAATGGTGAGTGTATGCTGCTGTAGAGAACCTGCGCTTCAGATTTGAGGCCCAATATAGGCTTTGATACCAGTTGTTGAGCTGAGGAGATGTGCTCAGGTGATGCAGCAGCTGTGGTAATACCCCCCTTGGCTGAGTAGAAGGGCTGGAGGTGCAAGGAGCAGCCCGTGCAGCAGATAGACAGAGATGGAGAGAGAGAAATTCGAATTTGGAGAGAGGCAGCTTGTTTGGGGGCTTCACTAAAGAAAGAAGTGAGCCCTAAGTTTATTTGAGTTCACTTTTATAGGACCTAGCCAAGTTCACATTGAACTTGGCCAAAAGAATAAATAATGAGTACATTAAGCCTTATAAAAGGCCTATACAAATGTGTACAAATAAGGGGGTCATTTAGGACCTTTACCCCAACAAATAGCAAGATAATCTCCTCCTAATTTTAAAGTAGAAGGCACAAAGCCTTGGAACAGTAGCAACAAAAGGACTGAAAATAGAGCTTGCTACTTACAATACTCAGCAATAGCTGATGGTTGGCCGCCAAAATCTCTTCCAAATCTGCACCAAAAGATGGATACACCTTCTCCAAGCATAGAGCACTTCACTAAGCCTTAGTGTGCATGGATTGATCTTGAATGATTGCTAAACTATGACACCAAGGCCTCTCTTATATAGGATTATGCTGCCATGCAAAAGAAATCACGAAAAAGCAAAAAGCTTGGTGATTTTTTTCTAGTTTGCAATCATGCTTTTGGAAATTAGCGATCGGCTTTTTGTGTTAAAAC
Organism: Ceratopteris richardii; assembly: GCA_020310875.1. Taxonomy (NCBI): domain Eukaryota; kingdom Viridiplantae; phylum Streptophyta; class Polypodiopsida; order Polypodiales; family Pteridaceae; genus Ceratopteris; species Ceratopteris richardii. The sequence continues at coordinate 141,752,387 of CM035418.1, read as the reverse complement.
TGCAATGTTCTTTTGATCTGGCTAGTGGGTACTCAAATGAGGTAGCTTTCCTAAAAGCTCATGACCTGAGGATTCACATTATGGTTAGTTTTTTGTTTAGATTTTTGGACCTTGATGGCTAAATGTTATATAGCAAATGAAAGCTCTCCTTAAGTATTATATGATGAGCTGATAATACTTTTTGATCTTCTGTGACCAAAATTTGCTACGTACTAAAAATTAGGGTTGCTGGAAATTAGGTTTTGTGCTAGTTTGACATTGTCTCCAACAGCCCTAATAGCTATCTTGTGTTAAAATCCACTTGCGGCTGATTTTTTGCTAAAAGCCACTTTTGATGATTTAAACTATTTATATTGCATCAGTGACAGGACATGTAAAAAAGGTGGTTCGAAAAGAAAAGGGTGGATATAAAATCCATTGATAATATTTTTCCACCCTTGCTATATTGTTTTGTGGTTGACTACCATGAGCTTATAGTTGCACTTTTATTTAAGGGTGAATTTGGGGTTTACTTGGACTCATTATGGTATATATGATTATCATATTAGTGGACGTAGAGTTTTCACTTGTGTATTCTTCATTCGAGTTGCGACCCGTTGATAGGTGTGTGAGCATCTATTCATTCTTTCTTTTTTGAAGAGGAAGCTCAGCCGAAGCCTAATCTCCATTGGCTTGAGTATTTTGAAAGAACAACGGAACAAGTGAAGCGCATAGTCCTGTGGTTGACTACCTTGAGCTTAAAGTTGCACTCTCATTTGAGGATGAATTTGGAGTTTGCCTGGATTCATTTTGGTATATGATTTTCGTATTAACATGTAGTTTTCACTTGTGGATTCTTCGTCTGAGTTGCCACCCGTTGATAGGTGTGTATACCCTATCAACTATGAATTCTCTGTCTTTTGTTCGCATTTTGTGCTAGGCTTCATTGTGGCTGAGTTAGCTGATCACTTTCGGAAGTGATCGAAACTTAGTTTGCATAGCTTTTTGTGAGTTCATGGTCGTGGTGTGTGTGGGTTGTGAGCATGTATTCGTTCTTAGTTCTACACCCACTATTGGGTAGTGATGACGTTAGTGGGGATATTATAGCATTGAGTTGATACTATGCATAATGGAATTGGAATGCTATATAGTCTTGTGGTTGACTACCATGAGCTTATAGTTGCAATTTCATTTGAGGGCGAATTTGGGGTTTGCCTGGATTCATTTTGGTATATATGATTGTCTTATTAGTGGACATGCAGTTTTCACTTTCGGATTCTGTTGGAGAACAATGTCATTATGACCTAAATCGAACAAACCTTAATATAAAAAATGGTCCAATGGTCAATAAACTCAAAATGTGGTTTTACCATCATGTAGCTCTCATCAAGAGGTTTTTAATGACATATCACACTTGGATCATAAAGAATCATTTAGGGTTCCAAAACCATGTTGTAGGTGCAAATGCTCATTTTATTGGGTATTTAATCAAATCCTTCTTTTAGCATATATAAAAGAAAAAATTTGTAAGTTCAATAATGAAAATCCTGTAATCGCCTATGGAAAGTAAACTTTTTGCATGGGCTTTTTTAGAAAACATATCGTGGGGGTTTGAAGCCTATAAAAGAAACCCTATGGCAACACTTCATGAGACCTTCTCATACACACTTGGTCCTCATCAAATGCTCTAGGTCTTGCGCAACTATTGAGCAGATTTGGAGGAGTTATATGTGTAACATAATCATGGTAGGAGATGGTTGAACCACACCCTAAGAGAGAGGATTAGGAAGTAATCCTCAACCATGGCTTTTGGGGCAAGTGGTTAGCCCATCACATTCCTAACCAAGAGGTTGTGAGTTCAATTCCTTACATTGGTATCATTGTCCTCAATGATCTACTCTTGTATCCCTCTAGCTTCGGTGATCATTCCCTTGAACCCCTAGGTGCCCTTGAATTGATGTCCCTCAACCTCGCATAGTTTCTTGAACCTTGTTCGCAACCTTGGTCTCTTGAACCCTTGCTCTCAACCTCGGTGTCTTGAACCTTCTTGTTCGCAACCTCGGTGTCTCGAGCCCTTGTTCTCAACCTTAGTCTTGAACCTTGTTCTCACCCATGCTTGGTATCTTGAACACTCAATCAAGTGCCACCCAAGGATTCCCAAGGAATTCACACTTCCAAGCTAGCTCATTGGAAAGTTCCTTCCGAGAGCTTTCCAACGGTATATTACATGCCTCAATCCGACATACGGATTGAGAGATACACCCCAATCATTGTAAGGTCCATCCTTGAAACCGACGCGCGCGCCTTCTACAATTCCTACCCTTTCACATGGAGGATGCCCAAGCGCCTTTTTTAGAGGCCATTGGATCATTCCACCTTGCCCAAGCCTACTTCCTAGGCTCTGATACCAATGTAAGGAATTGAACTCACAACCTCTTGGTTAGGAATGTGATGGGCTAACCACTTGCCCCAAAAGCCATGGTTGAGGATTACTTCCTAATCCTCTCTCTTAGGGTGTGGTTCAACCATCTCCTACCAGGATTATGTTACAATATGCTGCTATTTGATGATTGCTGCAGCCTTCTTCTCATACACACACATCAAATGTGTGCCCTACTAGTTCTTGTAAGTAGCTGCTCATATTCAGTTTTCTTCAGTTCTTGCTGCTGTACTAGGTGCATTGACCTAACACTTCAAGGAGTTGAAGTCAAGCTGCTTATTCCAGAGTTGAAGTCAAGCTACTTATTTCAGAGGAGACACTCATATTCTGTTAGGGCTAGAAGATTTTCACATCCATTCCAACACGTTGACTGCATTGTCTATATACAATCAATTCCTCTTAATCTTTACAACACTCTTTTCATAACTCTTAGACACTCCTCTCTGACACATTTGTACATAGAATTCTCTTACATTCAGCTTTATATTCAGATTTTGTATATTGCACACATTGTTTTGTTATTCATTCATCAAGTAGAATTTAATTTTATTTGTAGCATTGAATGCCTCATTCGAATCTCTTGTCTTTTGTCTATTTTTCATAGTCATTCATTTATCTTATTTGTTCAAGATGTGTGTGTGCTTAAGATTCGAGTGTTGGAAAGATCTTTGGGAATTTTATTGGGCCTACCTTACTTCCAACATTTGGTATTAGAGCCTTGTGCATATACATGAAGATTAGTGATTGTAGAGATAGAAGACATACTTGATGGAATGTCTAACTATCCTATGTGGAGTTTTATGATGATGAATTTGCTAGTTTCCAAAGGCTTATGGAATATTGTCAATGACAAGTATTTAAGGCCAAGACAAGCTACAAAGGATGTTGCATCTTCTTCAAAGCAGCCAACTGGACCAATTTTTGCTCAACGGGTGGTTGAAGTGGAAGAAGAGGAAGAAGTTCTCTCATTATTTAGAGTCAGACATATTATTAAATTACTTCCGACAAAAGAGGAGTCTAGATGGAGTTCTAGAGATTCTCAACCACTGTCACTTATTGCTATGGTTGTGAAGCGTCATATTGTTCCTCAAATGAGGTCATGCAAAACCTCATGTCAGGTGTGGTTGGAGTTGGAGAGTTTCTATTAAAGCAAAAGTTTTGCAACAAAGGCTAACCTAAAAAGGAAGTTAGCCAATCTATGCATCAAAGTTGGTGAGTATGGACTCTGTACAGACTCATATTTAAGCTTAAGGACATTCGTGATTAACTTTTAAATGTTGGAGTAAGCATTTCAGATGAAGAGATGGTAAACACACTTATCAATTCACTTCCATCTATGTATTGTTCTTTTGTTACTTCTTTCTCTCTACAAAGATAAAGAAATATCATTTGAAGAGTTGCAATTCTTGTTACTTCAAGATGAAGCTCAACAAAAGAGTATGGAAAAGAATGATGAAGCTATGGTGTTATCATCCCAAGGCAAGAAGAAGAAGGAGACCACAAAGAAAGAGAGGAAGACTCAACAAAGCAAGAAAGCTACATCTTCTTCAACTATTGCAAGAAACCATGTCATTATATTGAAGAATGAAGAAAGAGGATTTTCAGTGAAAAAAAAGGGCATCGAGTAAGAATGCTTAAGAGGTATCAAGAAGTGTCTTTTGATCAAGCAACATTGAATGCAATATCAAAAAGTCCTTGGATTTTAGATTTTGGAGGGTCTAAGCACATGACATGTTGCAAAAGAGTATCTTCACCTCTTACTAACTCTACAAGTAGAAGAGTGACCATAACATACAGTCATGATTAGGGTCTAGTTTGTGTTGGAGAAGTTATTAGAAATGTGAGCAGCCTTCCATAAGGGAGCTCAAAATTGTAGAGAAAACAACAACAAAATGCAGAACAAACCATGGTCAAACTTTAGTTAAAAATGCTAAAAAATGATCAAACTAGGCGAGAATTATATGACAATATGAAAATGCTCATCAAGAGCTTTCCGATAACTACTAAACAACCTTCTAAGTGCTGCTTGGGATTTGTCACTCATCCTTGGGGTTTTTACACTATCCACTGGCATCTATATATTGTCAGTACTGGCATCCCATATATTTGTCTCTATCCTTCCAAGTAGTACTTGGTTAGGAAGAGTAAGGATGTGTGAGTTCGCTTTGTGATATTTGTTGGGGGAAGAACTCGTCATGATTCAAGGTCCTTGTGTTTGCTAGTGGACACTTGCATGACACACATGGCAAAATGATAAAGTATACAGGTACCTACTCATGCAATAAAATGTGAGCTCTGAGCTAACAAAATACCTCTCTGGCATATACCCCTTGTGATGGAGAGTGTCAATCTCCAAAAGAACAAGCTACTCTTGAAGTTAGAGCACCTCTATATCAAGAATAACTTAAAACCTTCACCAATTTGGAGGATCAATACTCTACCACCAAAATCTTGAACAAATTGTGAAGAAGATGACTACACAGAAAGTCTCTTGCACATAACTCATTCATTGATTCATCAAATGTGTAAAGTTTTTTATAGAACTTTGTATAAGGTGTTGCCTATAGTTTGCGCACCTCCTCCAAGTTAAATCATTCCAAAAGACTCAGTAGATCTTGAGAAATGATCTCAACAAGTCACCTATGTCTAAAACTGTAGTTCTTTACAGTCGACTTTGACACCTCCAACTTCTAAAGCTTGGTTCTCCCAAACTAGAACCCGTTTATGCAAATGCTTTTAGCCATAGATGGTGTACCTTCAAACTTAGATTTTGACTCCTCATTTGTGCAAAACTTTACACTGTGCATTGAGAACTGACTATTTCTTTGACAATCGAGATTGCGCCTGCTTCAGAAGACACTCAACACTTCCTCAAATATGAATGTTCCTACTCATAATTCTCACAGCCTGTTTGCAATTAGGCTCTCAAACTTTAACCATAGACTCATCAACTATGGAATTAGACACCTACAAAAGGATTCTTGAATTTATCAAGCACAGAAAGAGAACACACAGAAAAATCGGGCGCAATTTTTCTTCATTACTAAAAAATTTTACATCTGGATGAGAGAGCTATCTTACTCACTTCACAAGTGTCAAATGACTTCTAATTCTCTTCAATTCTTGTTCTCTCACACTCTCTCATATTTGCCCCGACATTTTTCCTTGTATATATAGGCAAATATGTACAAGCTCATGACCATACAAAAGTATAAGTGAGCTAACTCTAAGTTAATGTACATATGTATACACATCTTCATTCTATGAACATGTACTTTCTTCATGCTTCATATCTTGACCTTCTCTTCAATCCTTGACTTCAAAACTTCATCAAAACTTCAATTGTTGATTGTCTTGCACCAACAGCTCCCCCTCAATCATCAATTGAGGTTTTCTTTATCTTCTTTATACCTGCCATGTCTTTGAATCTCTGTAGCTTTGGTCCATCCAAGCTTTTGGTTAGCATATCAGCTATCTGATCTTTTGTTGAAGTATGTATGACTTCATCTCCTTATCCATAACCTTCTCTCTTAGAAAATGATACTGAATCTCAAGGTGTTTAGTCCTGGCATGAAAAACAGGATTAGAAGCTAAATACAATGAACTCATGTTATCTCCATGAATAGTGGGTGTACTCTGAATGATGTCAAAACTCTTCATAAGAGTCTTAAGCCATATCACTTCCTTTGCAGCTTCAACCATACCTTTGTACTCAGCCTCTGTGGATGATAAAGCAACTGTGTGTTGCTTCTTTGAACACCATGAAATTAACTTATCTCCCACATAACACAAGTATCCATAAGTTGATCTCCTATCATCAGGATTACCTTCCCAATCTGTATCACTATATATCTTGATGTTTGTATCTGATGTAAAACCATAATACAAACCTTCTTTGAGTGTACCTTTAATGTACCTCAACACCCTTTGTCCTGCAACCCAATGTTCTTTTCTAGGACAATGCATAAATTGAGACAACACTCCTACTGCATATGACAAGTCAGGCCTACTTAATGTAGCATAGATCAGACTACCAACCAAACTTTGATATAGCTTCATGTCCTTGAATTCTTCTCCTCCATATCTGCTCAATTTGTGATTCACTTCCATTGGAGTAGGTGCTACCATGCAATCATCCATTTTAAACTTGATCAACAAGTTTTTCAAATACCTTTCTTGAGTTACATATACTTCATGTTGAGTGTATGAGATCTCCATGCCCAAGAAATATGACAAATCTCCCAAGTTACTAATCTTGAACTCTTTCTCCATTTGCTTCTTTAGGCTTTGAATTCCTTTCTCATCTCTACCTGTAAGAATTATATCATCAACATATATACACATGTAAATGAACCCATCATCACTTGCTTTAACAAGCAAGCTACTATCTGCTTTAGATACTTGAAAACCAAGTTCCTTCAAGAACTTCACAAGTCTATAATTCCATGCCCTTGGGGCCTGCTTCAAACCATACAAAGCTCTCTTGAGCTTGCATACATGATCTGGATACCTTTCATCTCTGAGTCCTTGTGGTTGCTCTATGAAAACATCATCTGAAATATAACCATTTAGAAAGGCATTCTTGACATCTAATTGACATAATTTGCAACCTTTACATGCAGCAATAGCTATGAGTGTCTTGATGGTTGTCATCTTTGCCACAGGACTATAGGTCTCATCATAATCTATACCATATGTCTGAGCAAACCCTTTCACAACAAGTCTAGCTTTATACCTAGACACACTTCCATCTGCAAACCTCTTTGTCTTGTAGACCCATTTGCATCCAATGATCTTCTGACTATTTGGTTTAGGAATCAAATCCCATGTGTCATTCTCCATCAATGCATCATACTCTTCGTGCATAGCTTTCTCCCAATTTTCCTTGCCTTTTGCCTCTTCATATGTAGAAGGGTCTTCATCTGCCTTTACCATATAAGCATAATCTTTAGTAGCCAAAAAAGAAGTGTCATAGCTATACCTTGTAGATTGCCATTTATGGCTTGATGACCTTCTGAGTTCTCCACTTCTTGATGTTTTTGGTTCATCACATTCTGGATCAAATCTTGGCACTTCTTCAACTTCAACCTGTACTTCATTGTTCTCCTCTTCATCAAATATCTGAACCTTTGATTTACCTTTCTTTTGATTCACTACTCCTTCATCACCTTCATAAATATTGATTGTACCTGCATACCAAGTACCTTGCTCATCAAATGTAACATCTTTTGACACAAGGAATTGTTTTGTGGATGGACTGCACAACCTATATCCCATCTGCTTATCATCATTTCCAATGAACACATACTTTTCAGCTTTAGGTTCCAATTTGTGCTTCAATTGAGATGGTACATATGCATATGCCAAACATCCAAATACCTTGCAATGATCTAGAGTAGGTCTCTTACCCACCATGCCTCATATGGTGTCATATCCTGCAAAGCTTTACATGGTAATCTATTGACCAAATATGTAGCGGGATAATTTTTCTCCTTCATCATGGATCTTGCAAACTCAACAAGAGTTCTATTCCTCCTTTCTGCTACACCATTTTGTTGAGGAGAGTACCTACAAGTAATTTCCCTTTTTATACCTGAAAGTAATTTCCCTTTTTATACCTGCATAATGCATTCCACAAGTAATCACTGAACTCATTAGAGAAATACTCTCCCCCTCCATCTGACCTTAGTCTCTTCAACTTTTGACCTGTGATTCTTTCTGCATACACATGATAATGCTTGAATGTATTGAATACCTCTGCTTTATCTTTGATCACATAGATAGTGATCCATCTGGTAGCATCATCAACATAAATTACATAATACCTTGAACCATTGATACTAAAATCCTTTGATGGTCCCCACACATCTGTGTGTACCAACTCAAGCTTCTCTGAATACATAAAACCATGCTTGGAATAAGATTGCTTATGAGCCTTACCTAATTGATATGCCTCACATCTGTATGTCATATGTTGACCTGCAACATTAAGCAATCCAAGCATTGAACCATTGTTAATCATATCTTTAATACCTCTTTCATTAAAATATCCAAGCCTTTTGTGCCAAAGATCTAACTCAGAGATCCTATGTCCTCCATAGGTGAACAAGGCATGACCAACATTACCTTGAATCTTCAATGTGAACAATCTTCCTTCTTTCTTCCCTGAAACAATTTGTTTATACCCATTGCTAGGGTCTTCCACAAAAACTCCTTCATTAGTGAACCTAACTTCATAACCTTTTTCAACAATTTGTCCTACATTTATCAGATTCTTTAGAATTGTAGGAACATACAAAACCTTACTCAAGAGAGTACTTCCATCCTTGGCCTTCACTCATCCAATTGACTTCACATTGTGCTTTGTATTATCACCTGTTTGAACTACATGATTAGTTACCTTATTTTCCAAGTCAGTCATCAATGCTATGTTGCCACTCAGGTGATTGCTACACCCCGAGTCAATGTAGAAGACTCTTTGGTCTTCACTTTGCCTTTCACAAGTTGCATTCATAATCAATGTTGAATCCTCCTTCTGATATGAAGCATAATTGTAGTAGGTATTGTTGTATTGTTGGCTTTGGAATCCTCTACCTTCATTTCTTCCAAAATAACCTCTACTACCTCTACCTTTGAAATTACCTCTTTGATTTCTGCCACCTCTTCCTCTTGAATTAAAGTTTTGATTATATCCACCATTATTCTGAGTATTATGCCAACAATCATGAGCTAGGTGATTTGTCTTACCACAGATCCAGCAAGCTTTGACTCCATCTTTATTACTTCTTCCTCTTCCTCTACCTTTTCCACCTCCTCTTCCTCTTAGGAAGTTAGCTTGGCTAGTTGTACCTTCATCTTCATTTGCTAGTTGCTTCCCTTTACTATTCTTCTTTATTTCCTTTGAATACATTGCTTGTCCTGCACTCTTATCACTTTCATCTTTGACATCCTGCTCAAAGGTTAGCATGTGTCCTAGCAACTGATTCAAATCAGGAGTAAAATGATCTAGTGATAATTCAGTAGACAAAATGAATGGTTTCCACTTGTCATCACCTCTCAAACCTGTGAGGATTTGCCTTACCAATTTATCCTCCTCAATATCTTCATCAACTGCTCCTAATGCATCTACAATGTCCTTTATCCTTGTTACATAATCTGAAATGGATTGAGAGACCTTCTTCTTGAATGTGGTAAACTCTTCCCACAAGGATGCCTTCCTTTACTTTGTGGTGTTTTGGAAATGCTTCCAAAGCATTCCATATATCACTTGCACTCTCAAGACCTCTAATGTGAGGTAGCAAGTAGTCATTCACTTCCATATAGATAATGCTCCTAGCTTGAGAATCTCTCTTCATCCAAGTCTTCAAATCTGACAATTCATCCCTAGTTGGAACACTAGGATCTCTGAACTGAGGCTTTTCTTCTTCACCTGTGATATAACCTATCAAGTCTTTGCTCATAAGATGAGCTTCCATCCTCATTGACCATGCTTGATAGTTCTCTCTATCCAATTTCTCTATCTGAAGAGAATCTCCCATCTTTTCTTCACCTGTGTATTAAACTCTTCAATCTTTATAAGAAATAAGTGTACCTTTGCTTCGAATGAAGTTCCTTTTTTCTTCCTTGATATCTTCTGACCTCCTTCTCAAGCTTTACTTTCAAGCTTTCAACTTTTGTATCTTCAAATGTTGAATTCTTTATAACTGCAGCAGTCGGGATCCTCCTTTCTTCAATTTTGATGCTTCCTGCTCTGATACCACTGATGGAGAGTGTTCATCTCCAAAAGAACAAGTTACTCTTGAAGTTAGAGCACCTCTATATCAAAAATAACTTAAACCTTCACCAATTTGGAGGATCAATACTCAACTACCAAAATCTTGAACAAACTGTGAAGAAGATGACTACACAGAAAGTCTGTTGCACATAACTCATTCATTGACTTATCAAATGTGTAAAGTTTTTTATAAAACTTTGTATAAGGTGTCGCCTATAGTTTACGCACCTCCTCCAAGTTAAATCATTCCTAAAGACTTAGTAGATCTTGAGAAATGATCTCAACAAGTCACCTATGTCTAAAATGTGTAAAGTTTTTTATAAAACTTTGTATAAGGTGTCGCCTATAGTTTGCACACCTCCTCCAAGTTAAATCATTCCAAAAGACTTAGTAGATCTTGAGAAATGATCTCAACAAGTCACCTATGTCACCTAGTTCTTTATAGTCGACTTTGACACCTTCAACGTCTAAAGCTTGGTTCTCCCAAACTAGAACCCGTTTATGCAAATGCTTTTAGCCATAGATGGCTTACCTCACAACTTAGATTTTGACTCCTCATTTGTGCAAAACTTTACACTGTGCACTAAGAACTGACCATTTCTTTGACCATCGGGATCGCCTTTTTCAGAAGACACTCAACACTTCGTCACATATGAATTTTCCTACTCATAATTCTCAAAGCCTGTTTACAATTAGGCTCTCAAACTTTAACCATAGACTCATCAACTATGGAATTAGACACCTACAAAAGAATTCTTGAATTTATCAAGCACAGAAAGCGAACACAAAGAAAAATCGGGCGCAATTTTTCTTCATTACTGAAAAATTTTACATCTGGATGAGAGAGCTATCTTACTCACTTCACAAGTGTCTAATGACTTCTAATTCTCTTCAATTCTTGTTCTCTCACACTCTCTCATATTTGCCCCGACATTTTTCCTTGTATATATAGGCAAATATGTACAAGCTCATGACCATACAAAAGTATAAGTGAGCTAACTCTAAGTTAATGTACATATGTATACACATCTTCATTCTCTAAACATGTACTTTCTTCATGCTTCATATCTTGACCTTCTCTTCAATCCTTGACTTCAAAACTTCATCAAAACTTCAATTGTTGATTGCCTTGCACCAACATCTTGTGTTAGTAAAGAAGGGGATTGTCAGAAATAGCAATGGTCAAAATGTGTAGGTCAAAGTAAAGGCAAATTTGGATAGTACTTTTCAACATCAATCTAATGATATATAATACATGGTATTTGGTCAAGGGTTGGAATGAGTTGTGGAGAGAGAGAGGTAGACGTACACAAGAACTTGAAAGGGCCTTGTCACTTGTATTTACTCTTCATTTGATGTGAACTCAAAGGGCTTTTCTATATGAATGAGGGGACCCTTTATTCTTACAAGAAATGTTTAAATAATTGTTTACCGGTCCCAAAAATATCTCTTTACAAAAAATATAGTGGAGTTTCTAGATATTTAAAAAAAAATTCTTTAAAAAATATATATACTTTTAAAAAGTAGATTTGGCTTTTCCTTTTTGAAAAAAGAAAAGTCAATACTTGTTGGGTGCATGTGTGATCATGTATTCATTCTTAGTTCTATACCCACTCCTGGGTATTGATGATGTTAGTGGGGATGTCGTAGTATTGAGTTGATATTGTGCAAAATGGAGCTGAAATCCTATTTTATATTGTGGTTGACTACCACGTGCTTATAGTTGCACTTTCATTTGAGGGTGAATTTGAGGTTGCCTAGATTCATTCTCGTATATATTAAGATACTCCTGTAAAATCTATTCTTAAAAAGAATGAAAACCCTAGTGTCACAAAAAAACTAAAGAAGCCTACAAAGATTATTCGGAAATTCTATAGAAATGTTGATAAAGTTCCTCATCAAGTGGGCTTGATTTACGAGAGTCTTGATGTCAAATGTTGCCCTTAACTTTTGCCATATGTTGGTAGCTGTCTATAGTCCCTTAAACTCTATGAGTATTTCATCTATGACGAACATTTTGATATATATATCATGGTCTTCTTGTTGAGATTCTCTAACCATTATCTAATGTTGATGCGGATTTTAGAATCCAGGATTGGCTCCTCACACTCTTTTAGAAAGAATATGTCTTGTATGTGCTCCCTCCATGTATCAAAATCATTCCCATCAGATTTTAAACTCTCCAAAAAACTCTTGCTCTTTGAGGAAGCACCCATAATGTTTATTCTCAGCAAATAAGCACAAAGCCCCTTCAAGAAAGTCCTCTTCAATAGCGGATGTATGGTTACCTTAAAGTACAGGATGCAACAAAGGCTTCCGAATGCTCAAGACCTCTTATATATGGGCATGAAATGTATGGAACTCATAGAAGAGGGTGAAAGATGTGATAAAACAATCTCTCTTTATAAAAAGAGAAAATAAAGGGCTGGAATTATCAAAGAAAGTGGCTGCAACAGTCCTTTGAAGTTAAACATGACCTTTGACTTATGCAAAAATCACTAGAGAAAGCTCTTTTTGATATGGATCTATCAAGGTTTAAATCCATGATAAGACCTTGCTTTGATATTAGTTAAAGAGAGGGACTCTACAATTAGTAGGAATTTTCACGAGAATCATCATTAGTGTGATGAGAGAGCTTGAAACGAGGGGCAACACCCTTTTGGATTAAGAGAAATGAGCTTAATTTTATAAATGTTAGGGAGAAAGTATGCATGGGATTAGAGAAAGAGTGTAGAGAGAAGATATGAATTGTGGAGAGAGAGATGTGGAGAAAGAGAGGTAGACATACAAATGATCTTCAGAGGACCTTGCAAGTTGTCATTTGTGTTCACTCTTGATTTGTTGTGAACCTATTGGGCTTTTCTATACAAATGAGAAGGGGACCTTGATTTTTACAAGAAACTTCTCCAGTGCTGCATAATTATATCTTGATCACATATTTTTTGCAGCTGAATGGTAGCTACACTGGATTTTGCATTTTCTCGTTTGCATAGTAAAACCTTTTCCATGATGACATTTATGTTTTCAGTGTAAATGCTGAAGTTGTTCCTTCCACCGCAAAGCAGAAAACCTTTGAAGTGTGTCACGTTGATTTTGAAGGAGCAACAGCTTTTGAAGTTTCAGGTAAGTGGCTTTTTTATATTTGAATTGTATCATTTTCCTTTCTTTTTGGGAACACATTTTAAAATATCAGATTTTGTTACAGGTTCAATTGCAGATTGTGTTTCACTTGGTCTATCTGGGGTCCTATTTCCAAAAAAACCAAGCCTGGTATGCACTTTTATATTCTGGATCATAAAATACCTAAGAAAATGTATTTCTAGAAGATTTTGAGTATTCAATCCCTGGATCTGCTCAAAATTCCAAAACTGCTCGTACATTCCATGGTGTATTGTGTGAGTATTTGGGTCCCATGTTTCATACTGCATGTTTGGTGCCTTTGTAATGATATGTACAAGTCATTGATATTCTTGTTCATGCAACAGTAATGGCTAAATGAAATGATGCAGGTCATCTGTGGAATAAGCTTGGGCTCCAACTGTGGCTTTCATACGTATAGTGACATATATTTCATTTTGAAGGTTTCTTTAAGGTGGTATTTGTTTCTGAATTATCCTCTTTTTGTCTGTGTTACAAAATGCCAGATTTTCTTCAGCTGTGGTTGCGGGAGCTCGCCAAGCTTTAATGTGTGGCATTCCTTCAATGGCATTGTCTTTAGAATGGTATGTCAGTTTCTTAAGAAAGTGCTGCAAGTAATATATCCATAATCTTGCCAATTTCATGTAAGTCCTTGATGTCTGCTATAACAATAAATGAGATATTCATACTTTTCAGGAAAGATACAGAGAGTTATGAGGATGACCTTGTTGCAGCTGCTCATTTTTGCCTGCCTTTAATTCGTACTGCATTGACTGATAGTCAAACCAATCGTGTTTTGGATGGGCTTTTTCTCAACATCAATATGCCAACACCTTTTTCACATAACAAGGTGACGTTAAGACAAGCTGGTTATCAAGTTCTTACTTTTGTAAGATATCTTTGCATTTTGTAGCTATTGAATTTATCAAAGACTATCGGCCTGTACTTTTTAGGGGTTTAGGATTACACAGCAGGGCTCGTCAAGACCCAAAATAAAGTGGCAGGTTCTTCCCTCCCAAAAGAGTCCCTTTGGAGTTGGGTTATGTAAACAGACTGCAATTGGTGTTCGTGTTGCTCAGCTAGGGTTAGCTGCATCAGCTGCGGTAAATTTTTTTTATTATTATTAATTTGGAAGGTCTTACTGGTGAAGAGTTCACTTTGAAATTATCATTAATGTTTGCATTATTTTATGATGTCTCACAGGGTGCAGCTCGGAGGGCAAATTCATCATCAAAGTGCATAGAAGTTGAATCAATAGCAGGTCCTCCAAATGGCTCTGAAGGTGCCATCCACAAGAAAAAGCACCATTTTCGAATGGAGGTACACATCATACTGTGATGACCTAGTTTCTACTTACGCTTTTTCTAGATCCCCCTTTTCATTATCAGCTACATGAGAACAGTAGTTCACTCGTTTTGTAGTAAGATTGTCAATTTTGCAGTTTCTATACAAAAATACGTATGCAACTGTGGAATTTTTGCAAGATCTTGTATATGGATAAGAAGGTATACAAGATCTTGCTATGAATAGACCTTCTGTAAACCTTCATTTCTCCAAAGATTATCTGCAGCAGAAAACAGAGGACCAGGAAAGGAAAGACCACCTCACCCAAACCTGAAGAAAATAGCTGAAATTAAGTTCATGAATGTCATATGACCAATGATTTATACTAACAGAAAAAATATGTACAAATGTTGTGGAAGTGGTTTTCAGGATTATAAAAATAAATAAATAAATAAAAAATAAAAAAAGATTTTAAAACATGCACTTTTTCTTTCTCTCTTGAGAAAATCTGATCTCATATCTGGCTTAATTGTTAGAAGTCATCTTGCAGAATTTGTTGAGGAAAATTTTGTTCTTTCTCAAGCTTGCCCAGAATTGTAAATTTCTGGAAGATATGAGCCTTTGAAGTTGCACATGTGTTGTTTATCTTTTTGTTTTCCTTTTGTCGTTTCGGCAAATTGAATGTCCTTGATAGAGTGTATTTGAGCTAACAGTTTGGTATTAGAGTAGTTCCTACTAGTACTTGTTGCTATTAATAGAAGGTACAACATGTGCAACAATGCTTCTAAGAGTATTTAACTCATGAATCCTTTTTGGTTGTGTCAAGCGTCTTAGAAATCAGTTATGTGCCATATTTTTCAGCTTTTAGCAATATGCTTTTTCTTTCCTACTTCCTCTTGCCTTGTATGCCGTTATTCCAGACTCGTAAACTTTGGTCAACCCTAGTCACACTTGGTCAACTATGTCCAGCAGAGTCAGTCTGCAAGACAGAGGTCAACTCAGTCAAAGGAAGTATTTGTCTCAATGAGAAAGGTACCAAATCTGATATTTGATCATATTATTGGTAAATTTCAGATTCTACAGCTTTTGTTAGGACTCTTAGTGCTTGTGCTTGCTTAGTTAAAACTTAAAATAGTGTACCTTGGTTTTAATTTGACACATCTAGTCAATAGAACTGTTTAATGCTTAGCTCCTTTGGGTGCATTTAGAGAATTTTTGGTTTGTATACTTGCCTAGCAAGTACTACTTCTCTCTGAGCTCTCTGGGTTTCTTGTGTGTGTGCATTGGTACCTAAATTCTAATTTGACTTTGATGGAGCATCCGGTTATTTATGGGCAATCTGGTTAGCTTACTTTGGTGTTTAATTACCTTGTACTGTGAAGGATTAGACTTGCAAGTGCAAGATTATTCAAGCTCTTAGGGTTTCTAGTTTAATGTATAAACCTCATCTTGTTTTGAGCCCAATATTCTAGTTTATCGAGATCATGGGTGACTTTGACCAATCCAATGATTTGGGGATTTTCTCGTCAAGCATTTAGAAGGAAGTTTCAACTATCCATTGGACGTTCGTGCTTTTGATTGCAAAAGGTCCATGGAGCATTGTGTCAAAAGAGTTACCATGCCCACAAAGATCTAGACAAACTCCAAACTCCTAATAGAGATAGAAGAGTTGAAGCTTCTGTCAAGGGAGCACTAGATTGTGCCCTTTGACTAGATTGGATGAGATTTTAGAAATATAATTTTAATTACGAGACCAACCTTGCAGGGGAAAATAATACAAGAATATAGAACTCTACAAGAAGTCCCACAATCCGGGACTGATAGGTATGGACAAGATACAAGAGATCCCACTATGCGGGACCATAGGTATGAAAGAAGATATCTGAATTACAAGAACTTATTTGAGGGACATGAACTAGGTACAAGAAATAAATGGACAAGATCTTGTATTACGAGATTACAAGAGGTCAAGATGAGATGTCTATAAATACTAGACTAGACAAGACGAGAACAAGGAACAAGACTAGAATCCTTAACCTTAAAAAAAAACTCAAAAAGAAGGGTTTCGTAATTTTTGAAAACTTTAATTTTGAAAATAACAGAAACCCTAAGTTTGGGATTTTTTTTATAATTTTTTTGAAATTCCTGGTTTAAATTACATGGTATATTGCTTTTCGCTTTTAAAAACTGCTTTTCATGCATAAGAACAGCTTTTCGTCCAAATTTCAAAAATTAGAGTTTGACTTTGCTTGCTCAAATGTGATTCAAATTCTAAGTCTTATATATCAATAGATAGCTCTCGATTTTCACTTTCCAAAAATTGCAATAATTTATTTTTGCAATTTTTGACCATTTCAACCAGGTTTGACCAGCCTTTGACCATCTATTGACTGCTCCAATTTTTGTTTTTATGTGCCTGCTTTTTTCCAACAGATAATAAAAGAAGGAAGGTGACTGCTGCACCACATTTCATTTGCAACATCTATGATCAAGATGTTAAGCTACTTCCAATAACAAAGTGCGAATTCATTTGTTAATCCACCATGACTTGGAGTCTTGTTGTTGCTGGATTGTTGCAATGCATAAAAGAGTCCACTGTCATCAAATCCCTTTCAGAGGTCTTGTGAAGGTAACATAAATGAGAGCACATGTAGCTCATTGTTCTTGGTCAGGGGAGGTATTAGGAATCCCAAGAATGTTGGAGTAATGATCAAAACACATATGAAGTAGCATAGATGAGTTGGAAATCCACTCATTTGCCTTAGAGAGCAGAAGTGGTGTGGATGTTGGATGCTTGAGTACATGGTCAAAGAATTGTTTAAAAGAGAAGCCAAGATTAGTGTGTTCATATTGTCATTCCAACACTCTCTCCTAGGAAGTTGGAGATATAGTAGACGAGAATTCGTGCAAAATTCCTCTATGTTATGAGAAATGAGAGATAGAATGTCAGCATTTTGTTGCAAATGAGAAATACATCCTTTAGTAAGAGAATCTTGTCATCTACATAGTTGAGCAAAAAGCTTTCCACAATCATGAATAATATTCTGCATATTGATGACAAAGTTCTCCAAGTTCATGATGACAAGGTAAGAGAGTGGTGATGTCTGTATTCAGGTTTGAAACTACATCATGAAAAATTTGCATGGAAATAATCACATTATTATTCACTAGGGGTTTGTGTGAGCAGTGACCAAGATGATGTTTCTTTGAGAATCCCGAAAATGAGCAAGGAGAAGAGCATGTCATCACATTGGTTGCCCAATATCGCACATGTAAGAGTGGTCCACGATAGTAAATATGATCAAGGCATGACTTTGCACAAGCATGGGATGTGAGGGAAAACTAAATCCATGAGTGCAGGGATATTTTTCTAGCGATAGATCAACACCCCCTTCCTCCTCTCCTTCCCTAGCTTGAAGAAATTGATGCCACACTGCATACTCCACCAACAACATGCACACAATGCTGGGAGTCTTTTGATCTACTGAGAAAATGGTCGAATATGTGCAACCTGGTTAATGTGGACAAGTTGATTGACTAAATGGTTGAGCTGGTTTAGGTGGACTAGTTGGTGGATTGGTTTAGGTGGATTAGTTGGTTGACTAGTTTGTTGACTGGGATGGTTGACAGGCCTAGCCTAACAACCTCCAAGTTTGAGTCTTCAACTGATAGATGTCTTACCAGGCATGCCAAAATGAGCACCTGTGAATGAAGTTTTTGTGCTTGAGTGTGGGCATGAGCATAGTGCAATATACACTTGCATTCTCAACTGACTTCTTAACCACATGATCAATATATCACAAAATATAATTGACAAAGTGTATAGCCTATACAGAATACACAAAAAGGGAGTACACAATTTCGCACATATGGAAGGGAGATTCTGAGTATACTAAGGTAGACTGACCTTGGAAGTGACTAATGGGCTGATCATGCTTACAACCAGAGTTAAAATGAACCATTTTTGTGTGACTAGAGTCCTAGAAGGCGTGCAGGTTTCCCTTCATTGCTTCCCCATTGCTCTCACTTGCTTGCAGCACAACCATCAAGGTATCAACAGACAACCTCCTCTAAATGCAGGATGGATGGCATGTGAGGTGATCTTTGTTCTCTGGCTCTCTTTGGTGGTTGCTTGTAGTGAGTATTATGCATCCCCCTTCCCATAGATTAAGGGTTCATATAGCTTTCTTGGTTGGATGGATTCCCATGATTATTTCAAATAGTTGTAGATATTTGCTAGCAGTGGGTGAGGTGTGTTCTGATAGTATGAAAACTTCCACTGCCTACTACGTCCTTGACCAATGTCACTTGCCACTCTTTCAGTGCATTAGTCATCCTTAGGTCCATTAGTTGTGTCGGTCCACTGCTTGTTGGTTTACCAGTTGTCCAAGGCCCATTACTTGTCCAAGTCAGCCACTTGGTCCACTTGTCCACTCGGTCTATGAGTCCTCCAAGCCAATTGGTCTGCTACTTGCCCATTTGGCCTACCAACCATTCAAGTCATTCAAGCCAGCATTCACCTCACAGGTCCACTTCCATTGTCTGAGATTTTTAGACTTTCTATTACTCCGTAATACAATTAGGTTTATCTATGTAGATATATATATGATTTTATCCTACAGACAAAGTACTTTGAAAAAGAATGGCCAACATCTTGGATTAGATAAAAACTCTATTGCTTGACCTACTGTTTCTTCACCACCGTTATTGTCACAATTTTCTTTTCCTACTATTCTCTAATTCAAAATTTCACTTTTGGAGTCCTTTTAGCACACGTGTGTGTGTATGTGTGGGTGCACACATGCATGTGTGCTCTCTCTCTCTCTCTGTGCCTCACTGTGAATGTGAGCATGTCCCTGGACACTCCCCTCCCCTTTCCTATTGAACTTTCTTCTTTTCTCCTTGGAAGTCACAGGGAGATGAACAATTTGGTTACTTCACTGATGTTGACGTCTGCTGTTTTTTTAACGTGTTCAGGTTACAGAAATGGTTGGAGACGGAGATAAAACTTCTGAATTTGAAGCTCTGCGGGATGGGTTTGTATGTTTTTATATTTTTGTTCCTGTTCTTGGTGTGACTGAATAAGAGCTTTGTTGGTAATGTACCAATCCATCGTGCCTGATGTAGGTGTCTGTTACACCTTTGGGTCCAAGAAATGAATCTGATCCAGATGTGTTGAGAAGATTAACAGAATGGATGGGCTCTTTCGTTCAGCTGGATACATCTCTCCCCTTGTAATATCCTGTACATATCCATGTTTCTATCCATATCTAGCTGTTGTGACATGAGTACTGCTGCATGGCAGTGCCACTGTAAAGTGTCAGGAATTAATTTTTCTACATGGCAGTGCCACTGTAAAGTGTCAGGGATTAATTTTTTCTAAGAAATGCAATAATAGACAGGAGTTCATTCATATACTCCTTTTCTTCAGTAGTAATTTTTATTTCCACTTCATGTATGCAGCTACACCTTCTATTACACATTGTGGGCACGGCTTTCATATATTTCGAAGTATAGCGTATATACATTCAACTACTAGAGAGAGTCAAAGCCTCATACTGCCATCTGTAGTTTCTTCAATTCATTTGAGTCTCCCCTATAGGGAATACTATCACACGTGCTAACAAATCCTCTTATCATGTAATGGGAGTTGGTAAGATCATTTTGACTAATATTGATGGTCGTTCTTTTACATTGTTAGATTCTTTGTTTGTGCCAGGGATAAAAAATCTGTTGTCAATTTCAACATTAGCCAAGATGGGCTTGGTTGTCAAATTTGGTGATGACAAATGTATAGTTCATGATCTCTCAAATGGAAATGTCATTATTGCTTCTCACATTTTATGTCATGGGCTGTATAAGCTCATAGACTATGCAAAATTTGTGAATGATTCAGCATGTGTAGTTCAAGATTGTCAAGCTATCTGAGATGCAAAGCTTTGGCATGCACGCTTTGGTCATCTGAACTTTGCTAGTTTGCTACGCTTGCAAAAATTTGAAATGGTGTCCTCTCTGCCCAAAATTGAGGCACTTGGTAAGCATGTCAGTGAAGCTGTATTTTGGGCAAAATGTAGTGTTCCTCCTTCCCAAAAGATGGTTATGTTCGAGCTATTAAAAAATTGTAGCTTATTGACAATGATATATGTGGTCGTATCTGATTGCACATTGTTTTGAGAATAGTCCAACTAAGAGGACCTTATATGTGAAACATGCGAATGAGGTACTTTTGATCATTGTTGTCTATGTTGATGACATGCTGTCAGTAGCCTTAATGAGAAGTTGTTGATTTTAAGTTTAATTTACATGCCTCTTTTGAGATGTCAGATTTGGGGCATTTGCATCATTATTTGGGCATTCAATTTGATCACTACTGCTAGATTTACATGCTTTTTATGAATCTAACTAGGTTGGTTGCTATGACACTCGTGTGTCCACTAGTGGTTTTTACTTCATGCTTGGTAGCTCATGCATATCTTGGTTGAACAAGAAGCAGCCTACTATGGCCACTTCTAGTTGTGAGACTTAGTATAGGAAGCTTTCATAGTGATTGAGTGTGTGTGGCTCAGATTCCTTTTGGTTGATTTGGGTGTTGGTCAGTCTTCTGCCACCACCATCTTCACTGATAGTCATAATGCAATGACAATTGCAAAGAACCTTGTGTTTCATGCTCGCACAAAGCACATTGAGGTGCATTATCATTATGTCAAGGAGAGGTCCTTTGATGGAGATATTTGTTCGGCATATGTGCCACACATTATAACATTATAGATCTTTTCACAAAGGCTCTGCCTCGGGAGAAGTTTGAAGCTTTTCGCAAAGCTTTGGGCTTACTTCCTTTCTCGAGAGAAGTTTGAAGCTTTTCACAAAGCTTTGGGCTTACTTCCTTTTGTGGATTGATCTCTTTCCACATAGCTTGGCACTTCCTTATACATGAGTGCCAACTCCTTGTTCACTGCATCACTCCCAAGGGGATTTGTTGATATATTTTAGTAGTGATGTGTGTGAACACACTTAGGACCGCCTGGGCACTTTTTTCTCTCTTTAGGAGGTTTTTCCCCCTCGCTTGTATATATGCATATAACCCTAATGGGTCACTTATCTTTGTACATTCACTTGCTAATAATTCAATATTGTGTGGCTCAAAGTTTCTTCTTCTTCTTCCTTGTGCTGTTCACGTGCTTCCACAAATCTCAAAATCCAACAATTACCTCTTGTTCTTTGGTTAAATGCATAAAGCATATTTATCCCACATGCAAGGGAATTCTCCCAAACTCCATATAAGCAAGGCCTCCCTTCACTCCTCATAAGTCAATTACTTAAGCTCTTGGCAAGAGTGCGCACTTTCTCCTCATGGAGTCTCCATGCTCATAGAGCATTCTTTAAAGTTCATTTCTATTTATTTACTTCATCATGTTTTCTTATCTTTTTTTCCTTCCTCCATAGTTTGTTAGATGTGTGTATGTGAGTAGAGTAGGAATAATGCTTTCTTATTTCAACATGGTATCAGAGCATATGTATTGTTTTGATAATATTTCCTTTGAGTCTTGCTTTCATTATTTTCATTAGTATATATGCATTTTACTTTCCAAATCCCTCCATCCCTCCTTTTATAATAAAAGTGCTTCTAAGCACTATCTATGCTCCACTAAACATGCTTATCATTTCCATTTTTTGTGTCTTCTCATCATAAAGTCACTTCATGTTTATTCCATCATTAATTCATTCATGTTAGAGCCATTTGTTATTCTCTCTTTTTTTGTCATCAGCACTTCTATCTAAATTGATAACTGCTTTCAAGCACTATAATAATAAGTCATTGTTCTTTATCTGGCATATGAGTCTGTCTCGTCATGGTCGACACTCGGTCCTCTCAACACAAACATCTTTCTATAGTCTACAATTGGGCTATTTTTCTTCAATCTAGTAAGCAAGCTCACTGACATGTGGAGGTATCCCAATTTTGATGCTTCAAGCAATGTTGGGGCACTACACAAAATCAACTACACTCCTACAAGCTCGTGGATGGGCCTGTGTTGTCACACAACTGTGCCTTTTGTTCAAAGAGAAAAGGAAGACTGAGTACGAGGATGGAGAAGCTTATTATCATAGACTTCCGTGATGCACACATGGACTTTGTGACCTCGGGCCCATTTCCACTGTCAAGGTGTTTGAGGACAACATCCCTATGAGAATGGCTGTGGATGTGCGATCTTATCTACTTTGAAACTCCTAAAGAGTTTGAGTCGATTACTGTTTTGCATGGAAATGAAGCGTGAGACTGTTTATAGAGGTACAACCCAATGAGTAGTGTGCAAGGAAAAATAAGATGCAAACTAGCAGATGGTTGACAGAGAGCGGTCAAATATCTAGCACTATGATCAATTTGCAAAGGAAACCTCACTGACAAAGTAATGGAAAGCTGATAACTAGCATCTAAAGTCTGCTGCTGGGAGTAAAGCCTGGAGTTTACCTATAACAGAGGCAAAGGAGCCATTCGGAAATGGAAGCATCCCCTGGCCTCCGAAAATGATACGCTGGCATTATCACATGAAATCAGCTACAGATGCAAAGAATAGCAACTGGCTAACTCAAAGAGAGAGAGAGAGAGAGAGAGAGAGAGAGAGAGAGAGAGAGAGAGAGAGAGAGAGAGAGAGAGGTTCAATAGAAGGGCTTTGACCGTCGCCTCCCCTATTTCATTCGGGGGCAAGGGATATCCCTCCTCCTTCCCTATGGCTCTCCAGGATGCCCTGATTAACGGATGGTCTTCGCAAGATGCTGTAGCTCTGGGATGTGGCCGTGCACAGACATGAACCGACTGTGAAGAAGGTGTGGTCTTGAAGCAACCTCCATCTTACTCAGAGATTGTCGCGTATCATTGTAAACCCCAGGTGCTCTCTTTCCTTCATGGTGCTCTAGGTACGTCGTCCGCCCCTCGACCTGTTGATGGTAAAGGCAAGGGTTTAGTCCAGGACAACCCTCACAGTTTAGTCATAGACGAATTGTAGGTTTCTGATGAAGACGATGCGCTTGTTATAGACAGTAACTCCTTCTTGAGTTGGCAAAATCAACTCTGTGAGCATGTAGTGATAGGCCTCTCCTTCTTGAGTTGGCAAAATCAACTCTGTGAGCATGTAGTGATAGGCCTCTGCCATGGCCCCTGTCCTCCTCACGATGTCCTCAAGTCTTGGATAAAGAAATGTTGGGAAAGTCATGGTCTATTTGTTAAACAAATACAATACCTCCCTAACAGCTACTATTTGTCTTTTTTTGAAGAAGCTAACAGTGCTTTCTATGTCATTTCTGAAGGACAATAGCTTATCAAAGGTATTCCTGTGTCCTTCTTCAAGTGGTTCCCCGGGTTTAACCCTAGGGGTCCTAAACCCACTAAAATCCCCATTTGTGTTGAATTTCCTGAGCTCCCGATTGAGTTCTACCCTTGGGTGGAAAGCTTGGGCTCAATGGTTGGTAAGGTTTTAGGTCAGAGGGCCATACCTAATGGCATTAACCCCAAGTGGGATCCTGAGGTCATGGTAGAAGTTGATATCTCAAAAGAAATAAAGACATCCATTGTCATTAAGGATTCTGAAGGTAAGCATCTGCATGTTCAAAGAGTAGTCTATCGAAATCTCCCTAACGCTTGTTACAACTGTTATAAACAGGGTCATATAATAAGAGACTGTCCTCTGCTAAAAAATTCCAAAGAGAAATCTAACATGGATACTAACTCTGTTTGCCAGATGGAAGCTATGGTAAGTAGTGCCCCTGTCGAATTGGTGTAAGTTTGTTGGATTGCCTAATTTTATTGGTTTACAGGATCTCAACTTAAAATTAATCTTAAAATCATCTCTGATAATTACAACTGGTTCTGTACTGATCATGCTGGTAAGGGGGTGCCGTCATCGGTATCCATAATTCTTCTATTAACTTAAAATTAATCAACTTAAAATTAATCTTAAAATCATCTCTGATAATTACAGCTGGTTCTGTACTGATCATGCTGGTAAGGGGGTGCCGTCATCGGTATCCATAATTCTTCTATCAACTGTGTTTAGAATGTTTTTTATAGTGATGATCATCAATGGGTGGTTGTCAAACTTGGTTTCCCTTTCAATTTTGTTCTTGTCAATTTGTTTATGCGAGTAACGTCCCTGCTAGTCATGTTAAGTGTTGGAATGATCTGTGCTCCATTAACAATCCCACCGTTATCATTGGGGACTTTAATATGGTCACTTTTCCACATGACATATTTGATTCTAGGGGGAAACTCTGGGCGGTGCTGAGAAAAAAAATTGGGTCGATCTATGCAGTAGCATGACCTCATTGACTTGTCTTCCCACACGGGGTCCACTTGGTCTAACAATCAACTTAGGAATTCCTTCACGACTGCTAGAATCGACAAGTGTTATGTTAGCGCTACCCTCTATCAGTCTTGGTGTAATGTCAACTGCAAGGTTTTCAGTGATCTCCTCCTTTCTGATCAAAACCCTCTTCAGATTTCTATTAAAAAAGACAGTCCTCTTTTTAGGGTGGGGTGGCCCCATCTTGATGCTAGTTTGCTCAACATCCCTTTTATTCTTGACCAAATTAAGCATTTTGTTTCCCATAGTTTCGCTTCCCACCCCTCCCCCTCTAGGGCTTGGGAGAGAGCCGTCAAGAACATACAGTCTCTTTTTTCCCATTACACCAAAAAAGCTAAGGCCATTAGGGCTGCTAGGAGAAACACGATCTTGATGGATCTCAACTCTCTTCGGTCTTCCCCCAACAGTGAACATTTCTTAGATCTTCAGTGTAGTCTTAGGAAGGAGTTGTATCTTGAGGCCAGTTGGAATCTTTCCAAATCAAGGGAATTCTGGGCGGAAGGATGGATAAACCCTACAAGAATATGTACGAGTTGTTGAAAAAGAAGAAAATCAAAGACTATATTCCTCTTCTTAAGAAGAAAAATGTTGAATTGGCTAGTAACTTTGAGGAAAGTCTAGAAGTTGCAACCAGCTTTTATTTAGAGGTGTTCTCTAGTCCTCCGAGCTCAGGGGAGGTGATCAGAAGTGCCAGGGCTCATATTGCTTTGTTGAGGAAAAAAACTATCCCTCAGGGATTGGCTACCATCTTGGATCTGCCCATGAATGCATGAGAGATTAAAGACACCATTGCTAAGATGAAACTCGAAAAGTTGCCTAGTCTGGATGGTATTCCTAACGAATTCTTTGCTAAGCTTAAAGATTTCCTTACCCCTTATATTCTCTTGATTTGGGAAGAGTCTATCAGCAAGGGATATCTCTCTTTCCACATCAACACGGGACTTATAAGACTTATTCACATTAAAGGGAACAAGGAGGACCTGAATAACTGGAGGCCCATAACCTGCCTCTCCTCCATTTACAAGATCTTTGCTACTACCCTTGCTAGGAGACTTAGTCCCATAATGGATAGAATTATTCTTCCTTATCAAAAAGGTTTTATCAAGTGCCGTTTTATCCTGGATAAGATAATTACCTTGTGGGAAGGTATGGAAGAAGCTAGAGATAATAATCAAGATTTCTATTTCTTTAAGATCGACTTGATAAAGCGTACGATAGGATCGAGTGGAA
Source organism: Ceratopteris richardii (assembly GCA_020310875.1). Lineage (NCBI taxonomy): Eukaryota > Viridiplantae > Streptophyta > Polypodiopsida > Polypodiales > Pteridaceae > Ceratopteris > Ceratopteris richardii. The sequence continues at coordinate 141,726,184 of CM035418.1, read as the reverse complement.
TTTCCCCTGCTCTGATACCACTGATGGAGAAGTTTAATCTCCAAAAGACAAGCTATACTTGAATTTAGAACACCTCTATATCAAGTATAACTCAAAACCTCCTTCAATTTTGGAAACCTTTACCAAATTATGAACAACCAACACTTTTGTGAACCATGGCTTTACTTAGAAAAGTCTACCTCACAAAACTTACTCATTGACTGATGAAATGATTGAAATTTTCTATGAAACTTTGTTACAACATTCTCCTAATGCTTGCACAACTACTTCGAGTGAACGTTCTTCAAAAGAACTTAGAAAACTTCAGATTTACTTCAATAAGTAAACCTATGTTTGAAACATGCTTTCTCTACAAGCGACTTTCACAAATGCAACTTTAAAGACATAGTTCTCACAATCTAGACCTTGTTTGATATAAACATAGGTTGCTTACCTTCCAACTTAAATTTTGAATGCTTATTTGTGCAAAACTTTACACTGTAGACTGAGATCTAATCAAATCTTTGACCATCAAGATTGCGCTTGTTTTAGGAGTCACTCATCACCTGTTATACATATGAATGTTCCTCCACACAATTCTCTCAGCCTAATTACAATTAGACTCTCACAACTTGATCATAGATGCATCAACTATAGACTTAGACACACACAAAAGGATTTCTCAATTGATTAAGCACAGAAGGAGAAGGAAGAGAAACATCGACATGCAACTTCTTGAAAGCTTCTTCTATTGTGATAAGAAGTTCATCTGATGGATGTTACACATTCAACTTATGATCTAATCATCTATATATCATCTAGTCTTCATCTCTCATATATATCACATCCATATACAAGTGTATATATACATATGAGTGTGGATTTGACACTAATTCAAAGTATGTGTGAAGTATTTACAAGATTAATGTACATGTGTATAAAGATCATCTCTTCCTGAACCTCCACTTCACTTCATACTTCAAGCTTCAGCCTTTTCTTCATTTTTGCACTCCTAAGCTTCATGTAATCATGAATTGATGATTGTCTTGCTCCAAAAGGTGTTGAGTGCAAATGTTAACCATGAAGTTCGTGGTGTGAATGTCTGTGAGTGGCGATTCGAACTTGGGAGCTTATGTTTGAGCTTGTAAGCAAGTCTTGGGCATCGAGATTTGTCTAGCATTAGGGTATGACTTCATCGACTGCATTGGGACCCAAATAGGAATGGTCTTCCTTGATTGATGCCTAGGATACTTGTTTCTTGTAGACTTTGATTGAGTATTTTGTTGGGTGCATCTTTAGGATTATGTCTCCTGAGTAGGGGGTTGTTCACCCCTACGTATCTAGATCTGCTTCACTCCATGAGGTACTTTATTTTGCACCGATTGTTGAGCATGCATCTTGATTATCGGCCTCATCTACTTCTTGGCTTTCCCTGCTTGTTGGTCTTAGACCATCTTTGGAAAAGAAGGGAGTTCCTCATTGGCTTCTGCCATTTCTTCATAAGTGATCTTCGTTTGCACCATAGAGATTTGGACAAGAATAGCATCGTTATTGTCATGTGTGTTCCTTGAAGGACCAAGAGTTCTCTTTCCTAGTTGCTGGAGTGCTTGATTTTCTAACTCCATCATGATGCAGTTTTAATTCACCCATACCTGAAGAAGTACATTTAGGTTTAGGTTGATTGCATGATCATAGATCCAGTCTTGACCCAAGACAGAAGGTTCGGTGAGATCCTCATCTTGACACACAAGAACTTTGACTATCATGAGAACATCTTGAATGTAGAGGGGAAGCTCCACCTTACCCTAAACCCTAAACCCTTAGCTAGGGGATTAATAGGACAAACAAAGTCTATTTCCCACTTAGAGAATGCACGTCCACCCATCATGGGTTTCAGTGGCATCTCATCTTTACATATCGGGTACTGAGTTTGCTGACAAATATCACACCTGTTCACATACGTATGTGCATCCATGTGAAGAGTTGGCTGCCAAAGACTTGGGAATAGGATTGCCTTGATCACACGATCTAGTCCAAAGTGTCGTCCTGCCACACCTTGGTGAGTAGTCTCTAAGATCTTGATGTATTCACTTTCATGTACACACAATCTCAGGTATCTGTCTCTTCCTCGCTTGTATAAATTATCTTCGATGAGTGTGTAATCTAGTGCTTCTTGCTCTAATCTCTTTCGGCTTGCCAATGTCATCTCTTGAGGGAATGTTTCCATCCTCAAAAAGTTCACCAATGGTTCACCCCAATCTGGCACTAAAGACACAATATAGTGTGGCAATGTTCTACCGGTGGTCGTATAATGCAGATTTGATATTCCTTGCACAACTTGTGGATGTCTGCCTCCATTGTTGGCCAATATACCCCTAGCCTTTGTAGAGTCTGTAGGGTTTGATGTTTGGAGTGGTGTTGTTGTTGTGCACCTACATGTGCTAATTGCAACCATTTTGCATGCTCATCGTCTACACAACAAGCCAGTATGCCTTGGTTTATGTGCTTATACACACTGCCTACCATTATGTGATAGTTTTGGGACTTTGCTACTTCTTTATCCTTGGCTTTTAGTACAAAATGTTTCAACCCAAAGGTGAGAATAGGCACTATAGGTTTGGCCCATTTAGGCACTACCTCTAGATTGAAGAAATAAGCATCTAGAAGATCATCTAATACTCCTTGAGGAGACTCTCCAAAAGTTAGTCGAGAAAGGTGATTTGTCCATAGGTGAGTCCTACCTTTCCTAACTACTACTTCAAAGTCATATTCCATTAGTAAGAGGAACCATAATTTTCGAGTATTGCAAGGCTTGTTAACTACATAGAGCAATGCTTGATGGTCTATAAAAAATTTAAACTTATATGTGAGCAAATAATGTCTAAACTTTTTCACCGCATAGACCATGCCTAATCCTTCTCTTTCAGTAGTGATGTAATTTCGTTCAGCTGCATTTAGTTGTCTACTAGCATAAGCAATGGGAAGATCCATATTTCCTTCACCAGTAGGTTGTGCTAGTACACACCCAATAGCATAATTGGATGCATCCAAATGAACATGGAATGACGTTCCAATCTAGTGTAGTCAAGGTTGGTGCCAAACATAGTCGTCTCTTGAGCTCATTAAAGGAGTTTTCACATTCATTTGTCCACTCAAAGTTAGTCAAAAGGGAGGACAAAGGCTTTGCAATGATTGCATACATATGAATGAAATGTCGATAATACCCGCAATGCCCAATGAAATCTTGTAGCTCCTTGACATTCTTAGGCCTAGGTAGCTCTACAATTACTCTAACTTTCTCCTCATCTGTGGATATGCCATTCTTTGACATAATGTGTCCTAGAATCTTGCCTTGCCTGACCATAAAAACACACTTTTCTAGGTTCAAACAGACCTAATATTCTCTACATTTGTCAAAGATTTGTCTAAGTTTAGGTATATGTGTTTGTCTAATGTTGGAATAAGCGTACATATCATCAACATATACTTCCAAGTTTTTATGCAAGAATTCTTTGAACACATAGCACATCAGCCTTTGAAAAGTACCTGGCGCATTGGTTTAGCCCAAATGGCATTACCCAAAAGGCAAATATGCACCAACCTCTGGTAAAAGCCATCGTCTGTTGATCTTTTGGAGCAATGACCACTTGATTGTAGCCAGAGAAGCCATCAAGGAAGCTGTACACTTCCTTGCCCGCTACTCTTTCTAATAGATGTTCAGTGATAGGAAGCGAATAACTATCTCTAATAGTGACTGCATTAACTTTCTTCAAGTTAATGCATACACGTAACTTTCCATTCTTTTTGGGCACTACTACAATGGGGGATACCCATTCAATGTGCTCAATTTCATAGATAAATCCACCTTCTATCAATCGAGCTATCTCTTCCTTGATCTTGGTAGCATAATTATCATCATATGTGTAGGGCTTCTGTTTGGAAGGCTTGGCTTCTGAGGTCATGGAAATTGTATGTGAGCATATGTATACTCCTTTTAGATCCTTATAAATCCATGCAAAAAATCTCTGTATTCTCTTAGTAAGGCTATCAATTCTTGCTCCTCATCCTCGATCAAATCATGTCCTATGTATGTACATTGTTCTTCACCTTCTTCTATGGTCACAACAATTTTCTTTGTGGTTTCTTTGTTATCATAGGTCTTTCCTCCTAATGCTTCACATTTAGGCATCCTTATCATGACTCTCCTGTCTTCTATCTTATACTTCTTGAAATTTTCAAGGACCTCAAACAAAGATTCTTCCTTGTCTGGTGAGGATTCTCTCTTCTTTCTTTTCTTTCCTTCACTTTTGGTGGTCACCTGTGTGGTTAATCTCACATCATTCGTAAGATCTTCACCTCCTTGGCAGTGAGCTTCTCCTTCATATAGGTATTCCTCTTCTGATGCCCAATAAGGGTCCATAATAATTGATTCAAACTCTAAGTCACTTTCTTGATCAATTTCTTCCGTGCTAGGCTCACACTCTTCTATAACCGAATCACACATAATTGGCTCTATAGTCAAAACTGAAATGTCATAGTCATATTCGTAGTGTGGTGTCCATTGTTCTTCATTGATGGCTACATCCATTGTTGCTAGAATTTCTGCCCAACCATCAAGTTGAAGCTCTTTGTCTAGAATTACTACAGGTGCATAGGCTGGATCTCGAATTGATCCATGGGTTTCCCTTAGACCTATCTCTCTAGCATTTTCTCTTTTTTCTTCTTCTTCTGTAACTTTGCACATCCACAAGTGGGTGTCTTCATGCATCCAAGAAGATCTTGACCCTATGGAATGCATTGATTTTGTATCTTTTGTGGATCTACGGATGGGATTCCACTATATCAGGGGCACGTCTCTATGAGAATAATCCTTGAGATTAACTTTTGTTGTAACACCTAAATGTTGCAAATACAATGAATTAGTTTCCCAATCATGTGCTACTTGCAACTTCCTCATGAATGGTCTTCCCAAAATCATCTCATAGGTCTGGTTTTTGCTAAAGTCACACATGGGAAAAGTATGCTCAAACTCTACACCACATGTAGTGAGAGTTATCCCTTCTAGCAATCCTAAAGGTCTCTCTATATGAACATCAGCCATTTGCAATTTCATTCTCATTGGCCTCAGTGCTGGTTTGCCCCAATGCTTCCATAAGGAGGTGGTAGCAATGGCAAATCTTGCACCTGAGTCCAAAATAGCCTTGGTAGTGTAACCTTGATGGGTGATGGGGAGATAGGTGTTTCCTTCTTCTCCTTTACTCATGTCTCCTATCTTATCCAAGGGTATTTCTGGCACTATTCTATGTGATCCTACCTAGGAATGAGGTTTAGCTACCTCTGGTACTTGGTTGGCTACATGTTTCCATAGTTCTGGCTTAACCTTGAGTAGCTCCTCTAAAGTGAGATTGAACTGCACTTTAGTGTTCTTTACTACTTCCATGTTTCTAGCTATGACTGAGTCTTCATTTCTTACCATGACAGTGTGTGCTCTCATACATCTAGACTTTGCTTCCCATGGACTTGTGAAATGTGGCAGTTCTTGTAAGGAATTAGACTTGAAGTCTAATTGCTCACTTGATTGAGCATCCTCTTGTTCTCCATAAATAGAAGGAATATCTTGTGGGAATTGATCATGGAGGGAATCCACAAGCTCAATGGGTGGAGGATTTTCAATTTCTTTTGTCCACTTCTCTTCTTGAATCTCTCTTAGAAATTCTTGTGAATATAGATTCATAGAAGACGAGGTGTCTAGTTCAAAGGAATCATGCACATAAGCTTCCTTGGGAGGAATGCTCATCCTTTCACTTGCCTTGTCCTTACCTTGGAAGGTGGTTTCCTTTCTAGATTTTGCAATTAAACTTTCCACACAAGGCAAAAAAAGGAGATCTCATATGTACCAGTGATGCCATTGGGCATGCATTCAACAGGGCTCATGAGGAGTTTTATAAGTCCATTGGAGCCCATAATCTTAAGGAATCAGAAGCTTCACGACTACTCAAGTCCATGAAAAAGGAGGTTAGTATTTTTTATTTAATAAAGATGGATGGGAAATTCATGTGAGAACTCTTGCAGATAATTGATGAGGCTTCCACAACAAGTTTAGTGGCAAAGGCTGCTGTCACACATAAAGGTAAAATTGTAGGGGAAGCACCCCTCACAGACTACAAGAGCCCTCGGCTCACAGTCTCTATCAAAGGTCATGATTTTCAAGGAGCATTGTGGATGGTGGTTCTGGCATTAACTTGATGCCTGAACATACCATGAAAAAGATTGGACTACACCCTTCAGGACCTACAAACTTCATTGTAACACTGGCAGAACAAAGCATAGTAAGGCCTATGGGAGTGGTCCTTGGAGTCCTAGTCAAGATACAAGGTACCATCTTTAACTTGGATTTTGTTGTTTTAAGGCTGCCACATGTAGAAGGAAGTTTCCCCCTATTAATTGGGAGACCTTGGTTAAGGCATGCCAATGTGTTGCATGACTGGGGCAAGGACACAGTGTGGGTAAAGCAAGAAGGAAAAGAGTTGCAGCAGATAATTTTAGAAGAAGGACCGGACAATCAGAGAAATACCAGCATGATGCAGACAATTGGTATTTGTATGGAAGAAGGATTGTTAGACAAACCAGAGGTAGATCTATTTGCAGAAGCAAATTTATATCAAGAAGAAAACATGTTGGCTTGGCTTCATGCAGAAGACACATCTGCTTGCTATGGGATTTTTCCAAACTCAAGTAGAGAGGAAGCATATGAAGGAAAAGAGGAAAAAATTCAAGTAGCTGGGCTAGGAGAGCCAGCAAAGGACCACAGAAGGGGAAAGAATTCTCCTTTATACAACCATATAGAGGAAGTTAATCCTATGGACTACAACCAAAAGGAAGGTTCAGAGCTAAACGGTAAGAAGAAGAATATAGAAGAGGATTCATTACCACTTCATGAGATCCCTCTAGGATGGATTCAAGAGGAAAAGTGAAAATAGATATCCAAGATGTTCCTGCTTATGATACTGAAGCTATGTGGGACAATGTAACAAAGGATGCTACTCAGGAAGGACTTACAGATAGCATTGTAAACAGGCATCCAGTGAAGGAGGTTCAGTTGGGCAATGAGGATCGATCGCGTCCCATTTTACTAGCTACATGGATAGGGAATCATCCGGAGGTGCTCTTAAAGGTAAAATCTTTCATGAAGTCATTTGTGGACATCTTTGCTTGGCACTACAAGGATTTGGAAGGAGTACCACCTAGTTATGGAGAGCATAGAATCCCTCTCATTGAAGGAGCAAAACTAGTGAGAGGTAAGAGTTATAGGCTAAATCCTAAATATGCTAAAGCTGTTTATTTGGAGATTCAAAAAATGGAAGATGCAGGAATCATCATCTCTATAGAGCATTCAGAGTGGCTCTCTCCTATGGTGATTGTTCCAAAGAAAAACACTAACAAGATCATAATCTGTGTGGACTTTAGAGCATTGAACAAGGTCACCATCCCAGATGGATTTCTAATGCCATTTGCTGAACAAGTCATAGAAGAAGTAGCTGAACATACTCTTTACAGCTTCATGGATGGATTCACTGGATATAATCAAATATCCATCCACCCTGAGGATCAAGAGAAGTCTACATTCATTACACCTTGGGGAACTTATGTATATTTAAAGATGCCATTTGGACTAAGAAATGCCCCAGCTACTTTCAATCAAACAGTTAATCTCATTTTTGGACCATAACTGCTAGAGTCTCTCAGAATTTTCATGGATGATTTTTCATCCTTTTCAGGTACTCTTGCAGAGACTCCATTGGATTGTTTAGAAAAACATATGTTTCAATTGCAACAAGTTTTTAAGAGGTGCAGAGAAAAAAATTGAAATTGAACCCAAATAAATGCCACTTTATGGTGACTGAAGGTACACTACTGGGATATGACGTATCCTCTAAAGGTATGGCACCTGACCCAAACAAAATTATAGCTATATTAAATTTACCTAGACCTAAATCTCAATTTCAGAGTTTTCTAGGACATACCGGATACCATCGAAGGTTTATTAAGATGTATGCAGAGATAGCCCGGCCATTGGCTAGGCTTACAAGCAAGGAAGTACCTTTTAAATGGGAGGAAGAAGAGGAAAAAGCATATCAAACATTAAGGTCAAAGTTAGTATCTGCTCCCATTCTGATCACACTTGACTGGTCACCAATTGTTCATATACATGTAGATGCTAGTGCATATGCAGTGGGGGCAGTTTCGACCCAACCCAGTGAAGAATTTAAAGTGGACAGACCAATTCAATATGCTAGTCGAATTTTGACCAAGGCTGAAAGGAATTATAGCACCACAGAAAGGGAGGCTTTAGCCATGGTTTTTGCTATCCAAAAGTTTCTTCATTACTTACTTGGAGTGAAAATCGTTATTATAACTGATCACCAACCACTCAAATACCTACTCAATAAACCACAAGCAACTGGCAGGATATGGAGGTGGCTATTGTTGTTTCAAGAATTTGATTTTTCTGTAGTCCATAAACCAGGTAAAGAAAATGTTATGGCAGACCACTTATCCAGGATCAATATGATGGATCAAACAATTGGAGTAAATGATGATTTTCCAGATGCTAATCTGTTTGCGATACAAGCCCAAGGTTGGTATGAGGACATCAAGAATTTTATTAAAACAAGATTGTATCCGGAGAAGGCAAGTGTTGTGCAAAGGAAGAGACTGCTAATCAAAAGCAGACCTTTTTCCTTCATTGAAGGAAAATTATATAGACAAGGAAAAGATAACAGGATTAGGAAGTGCATGGAAGAAGAAGAAGTGAGGGGAGTCCTTAGATCTACACATGAAGGAACAGGTGGTGGGCACCTTCCAGTGCATATTATGAGTAAGAGGATTCTTGATGCTGGTTTATGGTGGCCCACATTATTCAAAGATGCAGATGAATGGGGAAAGGCATGTGATGTTTGCCAGAGGTGTGGACCTAAGCCAACAAAGCAGAGGCACAACCCCTTGATTATTTCCAATTCTTGGCAACCATTTGAGAAGTGGGGGCTAGATTTTATAGGGCCCATCCACCCTCCATCGATTCCAAAAAGAGAGAAGTATCTATTGATCGCCACAGATTATGCGACTAAGTGGGCTGAAGCTATTGTCTCCCCTGACTGCACTGCTCAAATTGTTGCTGATTTCATTTATAGTAGCATCATTTGCAGGTTTGGATGTCCACTTGAAATTTGTAAAGAGCAAGGCACTCATTTTTTGAATAAGGTCCTACAGGAAATTTTCAACAAGTATAGAATTCTACATAGGACCTCTTGTGCCTATTATCCAAGAGCTAATGGACAGGCAGAATCCACCAACAAGGTATTAATTTCCATGCTAAGGAAAGAATGTATGTTATAGCCCACTTCCTGGGGCATTGCTTATCAAGATACCCTATGGGCATACAGGTTAGCTTACAAAGAGGCCACTGGGTATGCCTTCCAACAGGTTTATGGGATATTGCCAATTGAACCCTTTGAATTTTTACATGGATCACCAAAAGTAGCATTCGTGCAGGAAAATAAAGTTTGTGGTGTCTCTCAGAGGCTTGGAGCACTGCATAAAGTGGAGGAGATACGGCAACATGCAACAAAACAATTGATAGAGACTCAGATGAAGAGGAAGGAGGCACACGATCGAAATCTGTGGAACAACAACATAGAGCCAGGCATGTTAGTTCTTCTCCATAGACCTCAAATCCAAACACAAGTTAGAGGAAAATGGCTTCCACACTGGGAAGGACCTTATCGACTTAAAACAATGTTGAATTGGGGTGTTGTGGAGTTAGAGACACTAAGAGGAGAGGCCTTGCCACTGGTCAATATATCAAGGCTCAAGGCCTATCATCAGCACACATGAAGATTCATGGATCACCTGGAACCTGCAGAATTTATCCAGATATACATAGCCTTCTCATGTCATTTTTGCTTAAGTTTTAGTAGTTTTATCCACTTTCATACCTATTCCTTTGAGTTTACAGCAATTTTAGCAACACTTTTGTAGCTTTTGCATAAGTACAATTTTTGGATTTTTTTGGGAATTTTTTGGGAAATTTTCAAGCATTTTAGAAAATTTCTAGTATTTTTCATCTATTTCACATATCATTGAGATTTTTTTTGGATTTTTTTTAGATTTTTTAGGGATTTTTTCCAAATTTTGGGTATTATCATCCAAAAAAAAAAACTCCATAGAATTTTTTTCCCCAAAAAGAAAAAAAAAAGGCCGACCTCCCTCCCCATGCCCCCTCAAAAAAAAAAAGAAAAAAAGAAAGGTCGCCCCCTCGCCAGTCCGCCCTTCCCCCTCAAAAAAAAAAACCGACCGCCCCCTCGTCCGCCCACCCTCCCCCCGCCCCCTCAAAAAAAAAAGGGCTGCCCCCCGCTCGCCCGCCCTCCCTCCCCCCGCCCCCTCCAAAAAAAAACATCAGCCGCTCGCCTCCCCCACCCCACCCACCCCCCACCGTTCACCCACCCACCCCCCACCGTCCCCCCCACCCCCCACCGTTCCCCCACCCACCCTCCACCGTCCCCCCCACCCACCCCCACCGTTCCCCCACCCACCCTCCACCCACCCCCCCACCGTTTCCGCCCTCCCCCCCCCACCCCGCACCCCCCCCACCCACCCTCCCCATCCCCCCACCGTTCCCTCCCCCCACCCCCCCCCCCCCCTCCACCCCCCCACCCATCCCCCACCGTTTCCCTCCCCCCCCCCTTAAAACTTATATATATATATATATATATATATATATATATATATATATATATATATATATATATATATATATATATATATATATATATATATATATATATATATATATATATATATATATATATATATATATATATATATATATATATTATTTTCTATGGTCCATGCTTTTGGCTCTAGATTGCACCTCGGATGGCCATTTTTTTCATATTTGGGGTCATTTTCAAATATTTTGGCACCTCTGAACTCATTTTCAACTTTACTTTTTCCAAATTTCCACCTTTTCTCTGACTTTTGATCAAAACCCACATATTTTGAGCACATTTCTCATGCGTTTTTCAATACCCACATGGTCCACATAGTCTATTCTCACTTTGTTTTTACTTTTGTTTCAAAATTTTACATATGCAACCCCTGTCGCTCTACTGTTTGGTCATTTCAGTCCTCTCTAGACCCCATACCCTACACCCTCACACTCCCTTTACCCTTATGCCCAGCCCTATCCTTACCCCTCCCTGCCCTATCCATCTCAGCCCCTCGGCCCTCCCTTCCCTCTCCTTTCTACCCTCCCATTGCCTCCCTTGCTTTTACATGTAACAATTCCAATTTTGGGTTCTTCTCTGGTGCTTGTTCTCTCCTGCTTCTGGTGGACTTGGTAGCTGGTCAGGTGTCCTTTTGAAGATTTGAAGCACAGTAATCATGGTGTCATATCGGCCATAGTTTGGCTGTAGCTCTCCGAGCACATTAGGTGGTGGGAAACTGTTGAGCCCATAAAAGTCATATTGGTCAAAGTCAATCGTAGCCAAAGTCAACCATAGTCAAAGTCAAGAGGAAAAGTCAAATCAATCAAAGTCAACAAGGTCAAGGTCAAAGTCAATAGGGGCAAAGTCAAAGTGTTCGAAGTGCAGGTGTCAAGATGCACAGGTAGTGCACAAGTAATTGTCCACAAAGGGTGAATTGGAGAAAGTGGTTGCAGGTTGCAGAGGTATTTCTCTAATTTCCCTAAGGTTCAAAGTGTTTTTAAAGTGTTTTGGAAGGTTCAGGTGAACCCTCTCTTAGGTGCACAAGTGAAGACTTAAAAAGAAAATGTGAAGGTATGTGAACCAGCAGCGTACGCAGAAGGGAAAGTATGGCCCCCTAATTAAATTTTTTGTTTTGGACAAAACACTGCCCACTTCAGGAGACAATCTTGGGACATCAAAGTGAGCACCAAGATACTCTTGCAGTTAGGAGCGTACGAAAATCGACACTCAAATCAAGGCAAGGACTATTCTTGGACTAAGCAAGACTAAGCAAGGTGAGCATAGTCTAAGTTAAGCAAGAGAGAGAAGTGCAAGAGACACACAATGTGCGACACAGAGAAGTGAAGTGCAAGGTGTGCATGAAGAGTGACCAAGGAAGTGTGTAGAGAAGTGCTAAGCCATTCACCCCAAGGATCCTAAGGTCTCACTGAAGTTGTGCGCGTGCCGACAGAAGGTGTCCAACCCTCCCCCTTATTGGAAGCTTGGTGCAAGGTGTGCACAAGTGCAGGTTTGGAGAAGGTGGAGGTCTGGTGCACAGAAGGCCGACAGCAACAAGACCCTTGGGTATTTGGTATTTTGTGATTGAGCACTCTGTGGGATTTTGCACAGAAGCATTGGGTTGTATTGTTGGATTGTATTGTGCATCACCATTGTATTTATAATCAATCGACAGAGGCTTCCAGTGTGTATCTTTCTTCTTGTCTTTCCCTTTTCTCCTACAAACACTCAAATCCCTTCTTGTCCAAGAATCCCTCAACACTGACTAAGGTCATAAGATTGATCATAAGTCTCAATACTAGTTAGTGGGGTGGCTGGTACTATTGCTCTTTCAGGATTCTCTTCAATTGAGCGATTTTCACTAGGACATCATTTTGTGGGTGAGGTGGTTGTCTTAGTACCGGTTGAGGTTGATTGTATTCTTGATACACATAAGGCCTTGGTGCAGGTGCTTGCTGCTGGAAAGAAGGGTATCTATAGGCTTCTCCTCCTTGAACTCTCGGGGGATATCCGTAAGGCCTAAATGGCGGTTGTGTAGGTCTTGGTTGTCGATTGTAATGACAATTCAAGGTACTGTGATTTGTGTACCTTTGCTCTATGCTACAGTAATGAGTTGAGCCCTGGATAGGTGGTCTATTGTAGGCATATGGAGGCGATGGGACTACTCCCCTATTGCATGTTGATGTATGAAACCCCACAAGAAATGAATAAATGTGACACTAGAACACCTCTATGGTCACCATTAACTCATTGCCACTCCAAACTTTGAGAAATGATACCAAGAACTTTACTTCTTCAGCATTTTCTAGTCACTAAAATGACATACCTTCAGTATTTTGCTAATTTCTCCTAGTTCAAATATTTTTTCTCCAAGATCTTTTATAGGCTAAAACTAGAAGAGTAGAGCTTTCCAACAAGCTATCATATGCATGAAATGGACCTCTAGAACTCAAGTTATGGCCTTCACAAGATGACCCTGTATGACTTTCCAAAACTAGAAATTTTGCCTGTTTTAGTAAATTTCGTTGTCTAAAAATAAAAATTCAATGCCTAGCATCGACTTGCAACCAAAAGTCGATGCCGGGCATCGACTTTGAGCTTTTTCAGCCACTTTTTCAGCACCAAAATTAGCCTCTTTTACACACACATGAACAAGACCACTTTTATGTGGGAAGTCGATGCTGGGCATCGAGTTTATGATGAAACTCGATGCCAGGCATCGAGTTGCTCCACAAACCTCATGATTTTAGAAGATTCAACAACAGGTAACATTCAGAGAATGAAAACAATGACTTATCAGCCAAGATTCGATGTCAGGCATCGACTTGCTTGAAAAACTTCAACTCTTGAAATCATTTCACACAAGACAAACACTGGAGATGGAAGAAGAAGACTTAAACACAGAAGTTCAATAAACTCTTTCCATAACTATGAAAACTCAGAAATTCACAGGTGCTTTCTCACGCAGAGAAGCCCGACTATTCTCAGTCATACAGAATGAGTTCTAACTCACTCTCTCATTGTCTTCCCTCTTCTCTCTCATCGCGTCAGTTGATACAAACTAACTTATATAGATTTTCTCATTTTGTAAGAAGCTAAGAAAACCGAAAACTTAAACGTAAACGCTTAAACGTTTACTGTTAGTAAACGCTTAATCGTTTACTTAAACGTTCAAGCGTTTACTGTTAGGTAAACGTTTTATACGCGTTTACAACACGTAAACTATCGCTCCTCTTCGCGTTGCCCCGTACACTGGCTCGTAAAAAACTTCTAGAACTAAAGTGAACTAACTTTTACAAATAAGATACACTTGTGAATTTGTCCCTTCACATAGGCATGTGGTTTTCTTCCTAAGATTTGACCTTCAAAGTGGAAGAGGAAGGTTGAGGCATTGGTTTTGATGAGCCCAAAGTTGAACCATACTTGCTTTTCCCTTTTTGTGAGATAACAAGTGCTTGTGTTCCATCAATCAAACCACTCCTATTCACTCTAGATTGGTCTTCTTGCAAAAGAAGAGACACAACCTAATCAAATGCATATATATTGGAATTCCCTTTTGCAACTAAACAGAGTGTAGTAGCAAAGCTTTGATAAGATTTTGGTAATCCTTTCAACAATGTAGAGATGAGTGGTGCATCCAGAATAATCTCATCTATGTTTGCCAATTGCTCTTTCAAGTCCTTGATGTGTATCACATACACATCCATAGAATCATTTTCAACCATACATACATCCTCAGGTTGCTTCCACAAGTATGCAACACGTGCTTCATTACGCATGGAATACAAAGAAGCAAGAGTATCCCATGCTTGTCTTGATGTAAAACATGACCGAATGTGTGGAACTATATGAAGTTTCACAAAAAGCACAATCAACGCATGAGCTTGAGCATCTTTTCCATCCCATCTAAGTTGCTCTTGTGTAGGTGGAGAAGGAGAAACCATTGAACTTGAAGAATCTCCATCTGTGACAGTAGAGTGTGAAGTAGAAGAACCTGTAGGTCTTCGAACTACATCTGCCACTATGTTCCAAAGTTGTTTAGCAATAAGAACATGCTTCATCATCTAAGAACACATTTGATAGTTGGTTCCATCAAGATTATCCTCAACTTGAAGCATGCCAAACAAGTCATTGTTGCCCACCATTTCACTAAAGAACAAGAATGTGATAAAATCTTTACTTCAACAAAAGTTGAAATGAATGCTGAAATTTCAGCTCACAAACTGTCACTCTGATGGCAATTTTGACTGCATGAATGGATTTGAAATGGGGGTGAAACCCAGTGCAATTGGTGGAAATGTTTCTTGGCTTTTGAAATTCACTGATTAATGCTTCAAAGTCAATTTTCACTATTAAAAGTGTGCACGTGTGTTGTGATGCACAAAATTGAAACTTGAGAAGGATCTAAACCTGCTCTGATACCACTTTTGGGTGTGTGTAGAAGTGCAAGAGACACACAAAAATCACTCACAAGGAGCACAAACATAGCAAGACACATGGAGAAGACAGATGGCTAGAATAGATCTCTCTATCGATAATGAACTGAACTGAAGTAAGAGTTGACTAATATCCCTAAGTACAAAGTACCACCACATATGAGTGCATCAAGTATGTAGTAACATGGGGAGAAAATCTCTAGCCAGCACTAGAGTAAAAATTGCCCATGTATAGGGAAAAGGCTCAAATTAGAACTACTCAAGGAACACATAAGTGTAACATATATGGCGATTTGAATCATATAGATAGTCAGAGTGCTTTGGCTGTTGCACGAAACCCAGTGTTTCATGCACGGACCAAACATATTGAGGTGCATTATCACTATGTGAGAGAGCGCCTTCATGCAGGAGATATTGATTTGGTATATGTGCATACACAAGATAATGTGGCAGACATATTCACCAAAGCTCTTCCACGGGAAAAGTTTGAAGCTTTTCGCAAAGCTTTAGGCTTGTTACCTTGTGGGGGCTGATCTGTCACTCCCTGTATGTGTTCACATCATTTGCTCTAGGGGGGTTTGTTACACTTATGTGTTCCTCGAGTAGCTTTGATGTGAACCTTTTCCCTATACATGGGCACTTTTTACTCTAGTGCTGGCTAGAGGTTTTTTCCCCATGTTACCACATACTTGATACTCTCATATGTGGTGGTACTTTGTACTTAGGGATATCATTCAGCTCTTACTTCAGTTCAGTTCATCGATCAATAGAGAGAGCTATTCCAGCCATCGTCTTCTCCGTGTGTCTTGCTACATTTGTGCTCTTTGTGTGTGCTTCTCGTGTGTGTCTCGCACTTCTACACACACCCAACATTCAAATGTAAAAGGCTTTATGCAAAAACATAGCCGCTATATCAATGACCACATGGGCGTACATAAGGGGTTTCTACAGAAGTGTACATAGTGTGCATGTGCTCACTATATTAGAATGAAACTGAAAGGCTAAATGCAAAGCCCAAAAACTAGCCAATAACACTTGCAAGTGTATGTCAACTCTGTTTTTTAAGTTCAAAAACCTGCATAAATTTGCAGTGGCTGCTCCCACCACAACTGAAAAACCTTTCGAGAAACCTATAGTTTTACAAGTGTGGCTGAAAAAACATCCTCAAACGGTGAATACCTATTGTCAAAGAAGTAAAAAGAACACTTCTTATGTTCTTGGACTTGTGTGAAGAGAATTATGCATGAAAATACTGCAAAATGGCTCCAAAAATCACCCCAAAAAATGCTTCAAAAACACGCTTTGAAAGCAAAGAATGAATCTTTGAGGGACCAAAACATGTTCAAGGTAATGTTAACCTTAGTCTTCCCCTTCTTCAGACACCACAAGACTGTAGCTTAGTGGCAAGCGATTGCCACAGTTAAGCAAGCTCCGGGGGGAACAATACTAGGATGGGTGACCTCTCAGGAAGTACTAAGGACCTCTATCTTCCTTGATCATTGAGGTCCTCCCTCGCACACAGCCAACAGCACCAATGGTGAATTCAGTGACTTAGATGACAAGGTATGCAAGGCCCTTGGGTGGGAAGGTGAGTGCCTGGTTTGCTTGCACAAATGGAACAAAGCTTTTGCATCGAATTGATCTGATATCAGTGAAGTATTTTGATGGTAATGCACCACAGTGCATTCTCCTTCTCGAGAGCTCCATGACGATATCCTTAGAGTAGAAAATCGAGCTCCAAGTGCCGCACACAGTACTCTGCATAGAGGCTATAGAATACAGAGAAAAACACAGTACACAGGGAGCACAAACACAGACTTCTTAGGTCTTACAAATGCAGTTGAACTTACAGTTTGCGGTTGACTAGGCCACTATATGTTTTATTAAAGAACATATACAAAGAAGCGTCCGGTGGCCATTTGGCCTTTCACATGGACACTAATGGTAACATCATGTAAATACCAAAATATCGTGTATCATGGGAAAAAGAAAAAGATATAAAAGGACTCAGAAGAGAAATTTAAACTTGTCTAGTGCTTATAAACAAATTGTAATTACACCCTAGACTTGTTTGATCACCTCAACAAGACCTAAGGTCCTAGGTGGTGAATGAACCAAAGGTGAGGACCAGTTCTAGGAAGTCGAAGAAGTGTAATATCATCAGTAGAAAGTGTCACACAAAAGAGTATCCATTCGGTTTACTCAAACACCTCTAGTGGCTCAGAAGGAGAACATGTAATGGCTTTAGAATAAATGCATAGCTCAGTGCCTTTGGCAAGGCTTATGTCAATAATAGAGGGTGATTATAGGATGCCCCTGCATTACATTTCCACTAATGTGCATGGACTACCTATCTATCTCAACGGCCTCAATAGGTCTATGGCTAGAATGAAAATTTCTATGGATTCAGAGATTGTACTAAGATCGGTTGTGAAATATGAAGGAGGTTTCTACCTGGATAATCTAGGATGTATTATATGCAATGACTGACCATCCAGAGAGAATAAATGAAAGAGGAGAAGTTGAGGAACTAGAGAACCCTGCAAGACCTGATAGTGGAGATATGGTGACCACTCCAAGAGGAAAATCCATAACCACTAATGTATGGAGAGGATATTAAATTCCTCACGACGATGAATTGATGGACATGTATATGGTAAGTGGACTAGACAAATTACTACAAGCCTCTTCACCTATACAAGGAGAAGGCATCAACCCCACCATTATCTATGAACTACAAGATCCAAAAGACTCGTCAAGAGTTACCTACCTAGACTAGAATAAGAGGAGATATTGGCCTGTTGATGAATGTGACAAGTCTAGATTGAGGTATTTAGGATTTCCAATGTTCCCTCCCAGAGATCAAGCGACCAGTTCTTAGAACCCTAGGATGTAGCAGATTATTGACAACACAACCTTAGGCAAACTAGTCAGTAAAGTGTGCCAATTAGGCCACAAGTGCACTTCTCTATGCGAGGAAGCAATCCCAACTATCAAGTGAACCCAAGAAGTGGAAATGCTAATAGACCACCCTGTCTGATGAGACCACAACATTGCATTTGCTGAATTTTCAGCAATTTACATGCCGGATTCCTTCTTCCTTTCATTGCACTTCGTAAGCTTTTTACACTCATCAATAGTATGACCAACCTTTCGATAATATTTGCATCTCTTCCTCTTTTGCAAATCAGCATCATTAGAGGAATGAGTGGAAGAGGAAGGTTGAGGCATTGGTTTTGATGAGCCCAAAGTTGAACCATACTTGCTTTTCCCTTTTTGTGAGATAACAAGTGCTTGTGTTCCATCAATCAAACCACTCCTATTCACTCTAGATTGGTCTTCTTGCAAAAGAAGAGACACAACCTAATCAAATGCATATATATTGGAATTCCCTTTTGCAACTAAACAGAGTGTAGTAGCAAAGCTTTGATAAGATTTTGGTAATCCTTTCAACAATGTAGAGATGAGTGGTGCATCCAGAATAATCTCATCTATGTTTGCCAATTGCTCTTTCAAGTCCTTGATGTGTATCACATACACATCCATAGAATCATTTTTCAACCATACATACATCCTCAGGTTGCTTCCACAAGTATGCAACACGTGCTTCATTACGCATGGCATACAAAGAAGCAAGAGTATCCCATGCTTGTCTTGATGTAAAACATGACCGAATGTGTGGAACTATATGAAGTTTCACAAAAAGCACAATCAATGCATGAGCTTGAGCATCTTTTCCATCCCATCTAAGTTGCTCTTGTGTAGGTGGAGAAGGAGAAACCATTGTACTTGAAGAATCTCCATCTGTGACAGTAGAGTGTGAAGTAGAAGAACCTGTAGGTCTTCGAACTACATCTGCCACTATGTTCCAAAGTTGTTTAGCAATAAGAACATGCTTCATCATCTAAGAACACATTTGATAGTTGGTTCCATCAAGATTATCCTCAACTTGAAGCATGCCAAACAAGTCATTGTTGCCCACCATTTCACTAAAGAACAAGAATGTGATAAAATCTTTACTTCAACAAAAGTTGAAATGAATGCTGAAATTTCAGCTCACAAACTGTCACTCTGATGGCAATTTTGACTGCATGAATGGATTTGAAATGGGGGTGAAACCCAGTGCAATTGGTGGAAATGTTTCTTGGCTTTTGAAATTCACTGATTAATGCTTCAAAGTCAATTTTCACTATTAAAAGTGTGCACGTGTGTCGTGATGCACAAAATTGAAACTTGAGAAGGATCTAAACCTGCTCTGATACCACTTTTGGGTGTGTGTAGAAGTGCAAGAGACACACAAAAATCACTCACAAGGAGCACAAACATAGCAAGACACATGGAGAAGACAAATGGCTAGAATAGATCTCTCTATCGATAATGAACTGAACTGAAGTAAGAGTTGACTAATATCCCTAAGTACAAAGTACCACCACATATGAGTGCATCAAGTATGTAGTAACATGGGGAGAAAATCTCTAGCCAGCACTAGAGTAAAAATTGCCCATGTATAGGGAAAAGGCTCAAATCAGAACTACTCAAGGAACACATAAGTGTAACATATATGGCCATTTGAATCATATGTTTTACTACCGACTTTAACTTAGCCATGTCCACATTGAGCCATATTTGTGGTATTATTAGCTCTTCTCTAGCTAGCACATCTTTACCCTTATTTGCATGTAAAGTTTCATTAAAGGGCTATCGAATTTGAAGTTGTATATGCGGCTCACCCCCTTTATCTTCTTCCTTCTTGGAACAACTTCCTTCATATGTCACCTCCATCGGGGATAGCTTTGCTATTATCCTTAGTGGTTCGAATGATTTCTCAGCCTCTAGCTTCTCTTTTTGAACTTCTTCTTTTGTGTGTACCATAATTTTTGGCCCTTCAGTGGTAATCTCTTTGAACTATAGTCTTGTGGTTTCATTCATGTGAAGTGTATATATGTTTTCATGTAATCTCTGTGAACTATAATCTTGTGGTTTCCTTTAGAAGTTCATGAGTGAATCAAATTGTTATCTATTCTCCCTATAGATTCATGAGTTTAGCCTCTGGTATAGTTGGGATATCTAGAGCAAGGTGCATGGTATTCATTACTTGCATGCACCTCGCAAAATTTGGTTTGTCGATGGGGAGCCGTAAGTATCCCTCAATACCTACTTTTTTCCATGTATCTATTGTTCTCGGTAATTCATGGAGTAATCTGAAGTCTTGAGACATTACTGGGAATTGGTGATCCCGGTCTATAATTCTGATTGTGATAAAAAATAAGTGATCCCTTATTAGTTGATTTTCATGGAACCAATGTCCTCTTGCTTTGATTGTGCTTTCCAATGGAATATCTAGGATTTCCTCTTTTTGGTTTGCCTCAGAGTCATCAGAAGCTATATGCATTTGAAATAGAATTTGCAACTAATCTCATCTCTAAAGGAATATATGTCATCCTTGTGTGTGCAAGCAATCGTCATTCATTGTTAAACCCCTCCCCTCTCACAACTTTGAGTAGGAATGATACCTGATGACATATACATTTTCTTTTTTTTTCTATTTTTGGAAGAAAATATAAAAGTTATTCATAGCCAAAGCAATTGTTAGTAGGCGTTAGTAGAGGTTCTAGGTTACTATGGTAGAATTTATGTCCTATTCCTTTTAAGGAAATGTGCACCACTAAACCAATTGAAACTATTGTGTGCTTCATGCGAGGCCTTGTAATGTGGCCCTATTGTGCATATTTATGGGTGCAACTCAGATGTTGCTTCTGTGATTTTGCCTTTTCTTTAGGTCTCCATATTTGTCGGGTTTTCATGGATCGATGTCGATCTTTCTTGATTGCTACTTCTTTGTATTGAGGTGTTCTCTTTAACTTTGATCCTTTATACGTAAATGCCTTGTTTTTTATATCCTCTTACTCTCCCTTGTCTTTGTTGGCATTTTTTTTCTCGGAAGCTTTGTCAGTCTTTGTCCGGAGGCCATTGATATTGCTAATTACTCGTAAGTCTTCTTGTGCCTTTTCTAGTTTTTTTGTGGATACCAATATTTGCCTTTGAAACAGTTAAGCTTCCTTTAAGTGCTTGGGTATCCACAACTACATTATTCTTGGATGGTTGTGCCAAACTCTTTGTTCTTTGCCATATCCATGCTTAGTAGATTTAATTTTTTGTACCTCCACCATTCTGTGTTTTTACTCTTGAAGCTAATCTTTACAAATCCACACATATTTCATGCCTTTTCCCTATAGCTATCAAGTTGTTCTTGAAGGTGGATAAGAGATTGGTGCCTCACAGTTCTCTCTTAGATGAATGATCTCATTGAGTCTCTCAAGATTGGTCTCTTGAGAACAAGGGATGGGCTGATCACATAAAATAGAACAAGGTACTTCGTTGATTTTGGGTTAGGTAGAAGAATATAATCGGTGGATGAGTGTTTAACTGAAGGTTTTTTTGCATATTTACTTTGATCTATGACATTAGGGTTTTCCATGCATGCTAATTTTATTCGTTTCTCATATAGTAGACTAAAAACCTCTCTATGGCCTATTTTTGCCAATATGTATCCTTGAGCCAGGTGGATCGTAACCTCAAATTCAAAAATCCAATCTTGACCTAGGACTAGTTCTTTCAAAAGTTTTGAGTCTTTGCAGACTTGGATTCTTTGTTGCATGGTATTGTTTCCTAAATGTAAAGAGATAGATACTTCTCCTATACACTCAATAATGTTTCATCTGATTCCTATCATATGCACCTTGGTGAGAATGAGTTGTGCCTTTAGCTTTGCGGCTAAGGAGGCATAAATTCTACTTAAAGTTTCTCCTATGTTAATTAATGAATCCATTGATTTTTGCTCTTCCTTACCAATCCCTAGGTTTAAGTATGGTTGTTGTATCAGACTCCCTAGGGTTTTTACCTAGTTGGAGTGGTAATTTTCCATGGGGATAGGCTCTTCTCCTTGCAAGGACCTTTCATCAAGTTCTTGTATCCATTCTTTTTCTATAACTTCACCCTCCTCGGCCTCTTAGAGGACTACCATGTATAGACTTAAATCATACCCTTCCTCATCTACACATTCGTTCATGGTTAACACCTCTTCATTCACACAAACATCTAGGGTGGCTAATATTTCCATCCATCCATGCCGCTTGAATGCTTCATCTGGAAATATTTACGGCATGTACACAGGGTCTTCTACTGGTCTAGAGCTTTCATGTCCTATTGGCCAAGCTTGTAGTCTCTTTTCGTCTCATTTTGCTTCCTCACACATCCATAGTTGGGCATCCTCATTCATCCAAGATTGGTCAATTGATCCAGCATTATGGATTGACACATCATCTTCTTCTTTATGTACAAGGTTTCATTGTAGGGGTGGTACATCTCTATATGCAAAAGTATGTAGATTTATCTTTGTAGTGGCTCCTTGATGTAGGAGATACAATGCATCTCGACCCCAATCTTGTACTACCTTCAATTGTCTCATAAAAGGTCGTCCTAAGATCATTTCATAATTACTTGCTTTTTTGAACTAACATATAGCTAACGTGTTCTCAAATTCTACTCCACAAGTAGTCAGAGTTACCTTCTCAAGGATTCCCAATGTTCTTTGGATGTGACCGTCTACCAATTGTAATTTCATTTTTGCCATTTTTCTCATATCTCTTTGGTCGCTATTCCTACTCCAGCTCCTATATCTAGAATGGCTTTTGTCATGTATCTCAAAATGTGATTGGGAGGCATGTATTTCCTTCATCTCCCTCACTTAATTCTCCCACTTTATCAATTCTAATTTTAGCTGTAGGCATGTTTTCTGCCTTGTCCTTCTTTTCTGACTGGTTTGTTTCGTCCAAATTTAAGTTTTTGGCTAATTTTTTCCAGAATTGAGGTTTAATTTGTGGCAAATCTTTTAGTGTTAAGGAACATTGAACTCTATTTCTTTTTAACTCTGATAATGTGTTTGAGGTTTTGTTCTGCGATATCTTTTCTTTTCCCCTTATTGTGGGTGCATGGAAAAATTCGGATCTTTATTTGTATTCTCCCGTGTAGTTGGGTAGTGTTGCCAGAATCATCACTTCCTCTCTATTATGATCTAGGTTAGATAGTTCCTAATAGTTCACTTCTAGTTCTATTGTAAATTGATTCTTAGAGACATCTAACTCTTCAAAAGGAGGGATTTCATTTACATTCTTCTTCCATCTGTCTTCTCAAACTTTGGCCCAACGGTCATGTGACCAATATCATCTGGTCTTTTTGTTGTTTCCTAGTTTGAATTCTCATTCTTCCAGTGTAATCCTTTATACCACTATCCTTTCAGGTTTGATATAAGCACTTTGATGTATCCTTGAAAAGTGGTGGAATCCTTTGTGGTTCTTCGGTATCTCTTTCTTCTGGAACTCTAGACGCTTCTCCAACTTCATAATTTGGAACATCAAGAGGTACTGATGATGGACTAGGTACTGAAGTAGGTAATCTAACTCTCTCTTCACCTTTATCAAGTACATCTTTTAGGGGTTGAGAAGGTTCATCACCCCCTATTGGGTTATTAGGGTTTCTCACAATTTCTTTTAGGCAAAGGAACCCTCTAGTACTCATCAAAATACCCTTTTAAGTATATTGGAGGTGTGCACATGTGAACACCCTCCTAACAATTGGAGAGTGAGCAGATGAATGAAGGTGATTCTATGGACAGCTTTCTAACAAAGATCAAAGACTTGAAGGAACTGTTGATTTCTATTGATGAGGTTATACCAGATAGCTCACTTGTGCAGACCGTTTTGAATGGTCTTCCTGATTCATATCATAGTTTTGCTTATACTCTTCGGTTAATGATGAAAGGCAATCCAAATCTTGTCATTTGAGGAGTCAGAAGGGTAAAGGAAAATGGAGCTCTTCAACTAGGAAGCAGAAATCTACAAATGTTGCACATTCGAAGAAGGAAGATAAAGATGAGAAGAAATTAGAGAAGCAAAAATTGTTTTGCAAGTACTATAAAGGGAATGATCATATCATAAAGAACTGTCCAAAACTGGCTGCTAAAGAGGCAAAGAAGAAAGAGGTTGGAATGGTTGTTGCAGAGGCCTCTACACCAAAAACAGAATCTGCTAATCTTGTGCAGGAAGAAGAATGGGTGTTTACTACTGTTTGCAATTTTGACCCATCTTCTCATGAGCAGTGCATGTCTGCAGTAGACTCAGATGTTTGCCAGTATTTTGCCAGTGGGGTGACCAAACATATTACCTTGTAGTGCAGTTTCTTCTCTTCACTCGAGCCTGCCCCTACAGGGAATATTGTTACATGTGCCAACAACTCCTCTTATCCTGTTATGGAAGTTGGAAAGATCATTTTGAATATTGTTGATGGTAGTTCTTTCACTTTGTCAGATGCTTTATTTGTGCCAAGGATCAAGAAGAACATGTTATCAGTTTCTGCATTAGCCAAGATTGGCTTGGTTGTGAAATTTGTTGATGACAGGTGTACAATTCATGATCTATCAAATGGCGATGTGATTATTGCTTCTGGCATTTTATTTCGTGGGTTGTATAAGCTCATAGACTATGAAAGATCTCTAAATGATTCAGCATGTGCAGTACATGATTATCAGGCTATCTCAGATGCAAAGCTTTGGCATGCACGCTTTGGTCATCTGAATTTTGCTAGTTTGCTACGCCTGTAGAAATCTAAAATGGTGTTAAGTGTGCTAATGATGTGCATCTAATCATTGTTGTCTATGTTGATGACATGCTGCTCACTAGTCCTATTGAGAAGCATATTGCTGATTTTAAGGCTAATTTGCATGCCTCATTTGAGATGTCTGATTTGGGGCATTTGCATCACTATTTGGGCACTCAGTTTATGCAAGTTGATGATGGAATGGCTTTGTGTTATTGTAGTGTTTTGGCCTTGAAGACTGTAAGCCTATTGCCACTCCTATGGAGACAGGTTTACGATTGAGTCTTCATGATGCTGGAGATGCATTTGATGTTGTTCTCTATCAGCAGGCTGTTGGATGCTTGATTTACTTATGCATTACTCGGCTAGATATTCAGTTTGCTATCTCATAAATGAGCAGGTTTATGCATTTCCCAAGAGTCAAGCATTGGCAGGCGGCTAAGCGCATCTTTCACTACTTGAGTGGCACTCGGCTACGTGGATTGTTTTATCCCAAGGGGGGATCACTATCGCCAGATTTGCATGCTTTTTCTGACTCTCATTGGGTTGGTTGCTATGACACTCATGTGTCCACTAGTGGCTTTTGCTTCATGCTTGGTAGCTCATGTATATCTTGGTTGAGCAAGAAGCAGCCTACTGTGGCCACTTCCAATTGTGAGGCTGAGTATGGGGAAGCTTTCACAGCGGCTGTTGAGTGTGTGTGGCTCAGATGCCTCATGGCTGATTTGGGTGTTGGTCAGTCTTCTGCCACCACCATCTTCACTGATAGTCAGAGCACATTGGAAGTTGCGAGGAACCCTGTGTTCCATGCTTGCACTAAGCACATTGAGGTGCATTATCACTATGTCAGGGAGAGGTTGTCTAATGGGAGATCAGCTTGGCATATGTGCCCACGTAGGAGAACATTGTAGACCTTTTCACGAAGGCTCTATCTAGGGAGAATTTTGGGCTTACTTCCTTTTGTGGAGTGATTTCCACATAGCTTGGCACTTCCTTATACATGAGTGCGAGCTCCTTGTTCACCGCATCACTCTTAGGGGGGATTTGTTGATATATTTAGGTAGTGATGTGTGTGAACACACTAGGAACGCCGGGGCACTTTTTTCCATCTTTCGAAAGTTTTTTCCCACGGCTTGTATATATGCCTATTGCCCTAATGGGCTACTTATCTTTGTACATTCTCTAGTAATACATTCAGTATTGTGTGTTGTGCTCCAAGCTTCTTCTCCTTCCTTGTGTTGTTCGCATGCTTCCGCAGACGTCTATCTCCAACAATATAAATAGTTCAAAGAATAGTCAATCTTCATTAAAGAAAAAAATCAAGTATAATTAAGGTTTTGTAAGGATAAAGCTTACATGTCTACCAAAATATTTCAATATATGTCTTTTTTCTATTTGATTAGACTAAGAGGAAAACAATTCTCCCAAAGGTGGTGTTTGATCCAATCAAAAATCCCAAAGTAAAAGCTAAATTTAAATGCACTGAGGTAGAAGTGTAAAACGGATGGTATGGGACATCTAGGCTTACATTATCACTAACACAGAATTAGTGGTATGGGGCGTCAATTTTACGGATAATAGAAACTTGAACTCGAGGATAGGATAGAACATTGAAAGACTTGTTCAGTCTCTGAATAAACCAAAACACTCAAGAGATTGATTCGTTTGAATAAAATTTGAACACCAATTTTGTTAATGCTTGTAGTTTTTGGGTATGAAAACTCCTTAAAGAGGGGAAAAGGTATCATCCACATGATACTTCTAAGCAAGAGACAAATTAGTTGACAAGTATTACCTAAAATTTATGAAGTATTTTTGGTATCAAGTACCTTGTGTTTGAGATTACAAACAAAGTGATTACTGGATATGCAACAATTAATTTCATAAAAGAATTTCAAATTTGTTAAAACCAAATTATGAGAAATTCAAGAACTTGAGTATATCCATAATAAGGTACCTAAAAGTGGGAAAGATTAGCAAAGTATGTTTAGGAAAACATGCTTAAGTCAAAGGGGTGGCATAGGGTTGATAATCCCTAGAAAAAGAAAAACTAAGGTTCTGAAAACATCACATGATGTTAAAACTTAAGCATGATATGATGCATGAAGTCCTGAGTTGTAGCCCAAGCAAATCACATGGATAAATATCAATTATGAAGAAGGGATCTAAAGGAGAAGTCTTGATCTTATCTCTAATTAATCTGATAGATTAATTCAAGAAAGTTGAATTACCTAAGTTGGTCAAAGGGATGAAACATTTAAATGGTTTGATAAATCATGCCAACAAGAAGATAATGATTAACCAAAAATTATTTTAAGATATAAGGTTAGTTGGCATGTGAACTGGACACCTTAGTCCTCGCTCTCATCTATATTTCTCCAAGGAATTCAAGATGGAATGTAAGATTAGAGATCATTTGAGGATGAAGAAGGTGGTAGATAAAGGATATAGTTCTATATATTGGAGAAAGAACCTATTGGTATGAGAGAGTGGGAAGTAAATCCCTTTGAGAATTTTCTCTGATGACCAAAGGGGAAAGAGACTCAAGATATGATAGAGAACATCAGGACAAGACTTAAAGTAAAGATAATACTGCCAAGAGAAAGTTCTTAGGTTCATAAGAAGTGAATGGGGAACACCTATCGAACCAATTAAATACACTTGGTTGTATTTACAAAAAGGTACATGGAATAAGCTGACATTTAACTTAGACAAGTATATCTTATATCCTCTTGAGAAGATGTATTCTTTTGAATAGAAGGCATAAATTTAGATTATGTAATATATCTCAATGACAAAGATGACACAAAATTTATGGAAATTTTTAGTAAAATTTCAAACTAGGAGACTTTCTAGAACTTCAAACCTAGTAAAGTATAAAGATTTGAATAGTAGATATAAAGCAAAATGGTCTATTAAAATATCATCGTTTGAATAATTGGATGATTTAAACAAATGATTCAAGCATGTTTAGAAGTTCCTAGAAAGGTATGGGATATAAAGCAAAGAAATGAGGTATGTGTGACATTTGTAAAACTTTGGAGCTAAAAAAGAGCATCTTGATGGTTTGAAAAGTATTGTTCCATCACTTTTCTAAGGATTTAAAGGAATTGGTTAGGTGAAAATGATTTTTTTTTTCACAAAGTATTGGTGGACTTTGAGCTTAGTATGATCAACCATCCTTTATATGAACCAAAGTTGGTTCAAGATAGTATGTACTAGTACTCTTTGGAAGAACCTACCAAGCTAAACAAACGAATAGCTTGGATAGAGACCTAGAAGGATGATCTACCAGGTAAAGTGAATTCCTAGGGACATGCTAAATAATTATAATTATGGATCAATAAAGTCTTGTAAATAGATATTTTCTAGAAGGATTGACCAATGGAAGAACAAGGAATTGTTCCATGTGATTTAGAAGGTTGATCCAACTTAATTTGAAATCAAAGATGATCAACATATGTGATACTCCCTCCATTTCCCCTAGTTGAGATTAAGATAAGATGATCCAATATCTACACACTCAAATCTATTAGCTTCTTATTACTTATGTTGTATTGCATGTAGTGAAGAATGGTTTTATAAGGGATATTTTGGTTTTGGAAAATCAAAATGTTGGTTTATAATTAAAGTTCCACCCTTAGTTCGTGGTCAATTTCAAATTCTTCTCCACACTTTGCTAGGTGGTTGTGCTCTTGTTGCCTTTGACTCTAAGCAAGACTAGGTGTTTAAGTTTAACAATCAAGATATTTCTTTGTCTGAAATGCATGACTTCCAACCAATTCTATTAATTAGTCATAATCAAGTCAAATGTGCATTTAGGAAAGGCTACAATTCATGTATTGTTTTTGTCATAACATAGTTGATTATACACATACACTTCCTAATGCACATAAATCATTTATGGATTCCTATCAGGATTGCTTTATGGTTGATTTTCCTTCTAAACTACCACCTTTTAGGGGATCTCTTTACCATAGAATAGACTTAATTCATGGTATTTCTCCTCCCCATAAAGCACCTTATAGGCATGGACCTTTACATCAAAAAGAAATAGGTAATCAAGTTAAGGACCTACTCCACAAAGGACTTATAAGGCCTATTTCTTCTCCCTTTGGAGCACATGTTCTTTTTGTAGAGAAGAAGAACAAAACTTATAGGACGTGCATTGAATATAAAGCTCTCAATAAGATTACAATTAAAAATAGATATCATATTCCTAGGATAGACGATTTGCTAGATAAACTCCGTGGAGCACATATTTTTAACAAAATTGATCTTAAAATTAGTTATCATCAGATACGAGTGACACAAAATGACATTTATAAGACTACTTTTAGAGCTCAAGCTGACCTTTTTGAATTCATGGTAATGCCTTTTGGACTCACCAATGCACCTACTACATTTGTACGCATGGTGAATAACATTGTTCTTGATTACCAAGCTTTTTTTATTGTTTTCTTTGATGATATACTTGTCTATAGTGAGAATGACAATGACCATGAAAATCATTTAGCAACTATTTTTAATTAGTTACGCAAAAAGAAACTCTATGCCAATCCTAAAAGGAGTTATTTCTTCCAAAAAGAATTAGAGTATTTAGGCCATATTGTTTCTAATCAAGGCATTCATGTAGATCCAAAGAAAATTAAAGTAATTGAAGAATGGCATGTACCTCAATCTGTGAAAGATGTACACTCTTTTCTAGGGTTAGCTAGTATTTTATAGAAAGTTTGTAAAAGTCTTTTCTTATTTAGCACTCCCACTCACATTATTATTGAAGAAAAAGTTGAAATTTGCATGGAGGTCAGCACAACAACAATCTTTTGAAAACCTCAAACATGCACCTTCTCATGCACCTATTTTGCGATTACCAAATTTTGCACAACCTTTCCATGTAGTTACAGATGCTAGTGGTTTAGGTATAGGTGTTGTATTAATGCAAAATCATCATCCTATTGCATTTGAAAGTAGGAAACTTAAACCTTCTAAAAAGAATTATAGTATATATGATACGGAACTTTTAGCTATAGTGCATGCTTTAAAAATTTGAAAACATTACCTTATGGATTTTGAAGTTATAATAAAAAAAATTAACAAGCTATTAAGCATTTATTAAATCAAGCATTGATTTCTAATAGACATATTAAATGGGCTTCATTCATATAAAATTTTCTATCTATGATTCAATATCAACCTGGCAAAGCTAATGTTGTAACAGATGCCCTTAGTCACTTCCCATCCCCACAAAAAATATTGTTTCAATCAATAATATTTTTTTTGTTGATATTCATTTCATGACATGATTCCTACTTATGCATCTGATTTGTATTTTTCACAAACATGGAATGCTTTCAATAATTCTACACCATCTAGTGAGGAAGAATACACTTTTCATAATGGATTCTTGTATTTCCAATGCAAGTTGTGCATCACACAAGGTTTTAAAGATTTTTTTATGAAAGAGATGCATGAACCACCATATATGGGTCATGAAGGCATACAAAGTACTATTTCTACATGTAAAGAATTCTTCTTTTGGCCAAATATGGACAAACAATTGCACACTATGTTTCCTATTGCATTGTGTGTCAATGTGTGAAATGACATCATGGTAAAGCATTTGGATTATTAATGCCACATGCACTTGTGGGTAATATCATAGATATTTAGTTAAATATAAAAATCATTCACTTGAAGAATCTCAATGGATTCATAAGACATCACTAACTCCACATTATGATCATTTGATTTTTGCATATCATTCATAGTCACATTAAATTCTTGTTTTCTAGTTCCATGCATGTGATTTTACATTGAACATGCTTATGATTGTTCAGTGATGGGACATGTGAATGGCCAGCCATGTCTATTTTATTCTTATCAACTGAGGTCAGTTGCTTGTCAACTGGGAGGCATGTTATAGTTTATGGAATAATGGAATGTTATATGGATTTTAATGTCTTGAGGTTTTTAATGTGATTTGTGTTTTAATTTAGCATATGAAGACTCATGAGGGTGTGAACATGCATGGACTTATTCGGATATTTTTTCAAATATTTAGAAGAATATTTAGAAGATAGTATGTTAGTTATTTTTTGTAAAAATAATAGATTGGTTTAGAAAGTGACATTTTTGTAAAAATAGTAGATCGCTTAGAAAGCAACGATTTTGTAAATAAAGCAAATTTTCATAAGCACATGCTTTTCGAAGTGCCGCCCTCATGTATCTTCTATTCATGAAATAATGAAAAATACCTATAAATACACATGCTCTGATAGACTCATCCATCAAAGTATATGGGGGGAGATTGTACCCAATCTTGTGTTTAGTCTCTTGTCTCTTTCTATTCTTTGAGTACTTTTGTGAGATTTCATTTTTGTATTATCTTCAACATATGTGTCTACGAGTTCCGGTCAACAAATTCAATGATTATCTTTGGAATGCAGCCATGCTGAAGGAAAAGAATCATCCAAATTATCTATGGGATGAGGCAATGAATACAACCACTTATCTTGTGAATAGGTTTCCATGTACAACTCTTGATGGAATGACTCCCTGTGAAGCTTGGTGAGGTAAGAAACCAACACTAGATCATTGTAAGGTGTTTGGATCAACTGCTTATGTTTATGTACAATCACAATTCAGACATAAGCTTCAACCAAAAGCACAAAAATATGTTTTAGGAAAGAAATGGGTTATAGGTTTTGGAATCCTTTAATTAAACAGTTTCCTATTTCTAGAGATGTCACATTTGATGAGCAAAAAAGTTGGTATGTAGAAAAAGTCATATAATCAAAGCATTTGAAGAAGAGGTAAGAAGAAGCAAGAAATGAAAATCAAAAGTGAAGGTGAAAGGAGATGAAGAGCACATACAAGCAAATACATCAAGAATTGGATCATCAAGAATAAATGAAGATGCACCTACGTTTGATGAAGAAGTCTATTCATATACAAATGAAGTGGATGAACCAAGAAGGTCAAACTGAATAAGGAGACAACCAACAAGGTATTCTTATGATACTTCTTATATGACTTAGAAAAGCTATGCTTATATGGTCAAAGATGATGAAGAACCTCGCAAAAGGAAAGAAATAGTGGGAAAAAGCAATAAAGAAAGAGTTCAATGCACTTGAGGAGAACAAGACATGGGAACTTGTTCCAAAACCTCATGGTAAGAAAGTGATTGGAAATAAATGGGTTTATAAAGTGAAGAAGCTTGCATATGGAAGAATAGCTAGATACAAAGCTAGATTCGTGGTCAAATGCTATGCTCAAACTTATGGCATGGATTATTATGAGACATTCAATTTTGTGGCCAAAATGTCAGCCATAAGGAAAATCATTGCTATTGCCACATCAAAAGGATGGACTTTGATACATATCAGATGAAGTATATATGGAGTGACCACAAGGGTTTGAAGAATCTAGGTATCCAAATTATGTATGCAGGCTAGGAAGAGCACTCTATGGATTAAAGCAAGCACCAAGAGCTAGAATTATAGGCTTGTGAAATATCTCCATGATCTTGGATATCAAAGTTCAAAGGAAGATGCAAGTCTACTTATCAAAAGAACAAATGAAGGTACAATGTACGTGTGTATTTATGTAGATGACATTATAATCATAGGTACCTCAAATGAAGGAATTAAAGAAATGTAGAGATTAATTGAAAATGAATTCAAAATAAGTGATTTAGGGAAATTATCATACTTTCTTGGTATGGAAATCACTTAAGTAGGTCATGGTTTATATGTGTCACAAGAAAGGTATCTTTTGAACCTATTGAAGAAGTTTGACATGGAGACTTGTAGAGAAACTTCAAATCCACTTGAAGTTAATCATAAGCTTAGCGAAAATGATGGTGCAAGATGTAAACACATTAGGAAATATCAATATCTTATGGGAAGTTTGATTTATGCTACACTAACAAGACCTGATCTTAGTTATGCAGTAGGAGTACTCTCACAATTCATGCATTGTCCAAGAGATCCCCATTGGATTGCAGGACAAAGGGTTCTCATATATACCAAAGGAACTTTAAAAGAAGGGTTATATTATCATTTTACCTCATACATAAAGTTGAGAGCATATAGTGATTCAGATTGGGTAGGAAGTCAAGATGATAGAAGATCAACACATGGATACATGGTGTACATAGGAGATAAGTTTGTGAATTGGTGTTCAAAGAAGCAACACACAATTGCATTATCATCAATAGAACATAATACAAAGGACTTGTAGAAGTAGCCAAAGAGATCATATGGATGCAGACCTTGTTCAAAAGCTTGGTCATTGATCAAGGTATACCTACAATACATGGAGATAATATGAGTTCCAGTGTAAGTGGACAAGGCGCAGGTAAGATTCACTTAATACTCGCATTCTTCTCTTGAACTCCAATCCATTCCCTACTTACACACTATTCCCCTCTGGCTCTATATCACACTCTAGCCCTAAGGTGCCTATGCATGTCCTCATAGGCACCTGTGCTCTGCTATCATGATCTGGAGGTGGTATAGGTGTCATGAAAATAGATAGATAAAAATAAATAAAAATATGTGTTATAATATCATTAAAAAATTTGTGAAAAAAAAACATATCTATGAGCAGATAGTTGTCTTCCTGCATGTGGAGCCACAAAAGAGCCCTCCTCTGATCATTGGGTAAGCATTTGGATCGTATAATCCAGCTCATCATCTGCCATCTCTGAGTACTCATGCATGATGATCCCTAGAGTATTTTGCGGAACGCTTGCTCTCATAAGACTTTTTATGAGAGTGAGTTTCGCTTTTCTCTCTCTACTAGGATCCATAATACCTATACATATAAAACAAAATGGGTTAGAAATCAATATATATACGCATACATATGTATGTGTGTATATGTGTATATAGGTGTATATGTGAGTGTGTGTATGCATGTAAACATGTATGTATGCATATGCATGTGCATTATGTATGCAGATGTGTGCATGTGTGTGTATGCATGTAAGTATGTATGTATGCCTATGCATATGCATTATGTATGCATGTATGTGTATGTGTGTGTGTATGTGTGTGTGTATGTGTCTCTATGTGTGTGTATGCATATATATGTGTATGTCTCTATGTATATGTCTATGCATATATCTGTGTATGTGTCCATGTGTGTGTGTATGTGTGTGTGTGTCTATGTGTGTGTGTGTCTCTATGTGTGTGTGTATATGTGTGTATCTGTATATATGTGTCTATATGAATGTGTATGTATGTGTGTAAATGTGTGTGGATGTGTGTGTGTGTGTATGTGTGTGTGTAAGTGTGTATGTTTCTATGTGTATGTGTGGGTATATGTGTTTGTCTATGTGTGTATATACATCTGTATCTATATATATATGTCTATATGCATGTGTATGTGTGTGTGTAAATGTGTGTGGATGTGTGTGTGTAAGTCTGTATGTGTCTATGTGTGTGTGTATTTCTGTGTGTGTAAGTTTGTATGTGTCTATGTGTGTATGTGGGTGTGTCTGTGTGTAAGTGTGTGTGTCTATGTGTGTAAGTGTGTGTGTGTGTGTGTGTGTGTCTATGTGTGTATGTATGTGTGTATGCATGTGTAAGTGTGTCTGTGTATGTGTGTGTGTGTCTATGTGTGTGTGTAAATCTGTGTGTAGAGGTGTGTGTATGTGTGTATATGTGTGTATGTGTCTATGCGTGTGTATGTATCTATATGTGTGTATGTGTCTATGTGGGCATGTGTATGCATGTAAGCATGTATCTATGCATATGTATGCATGTGTGTGTATGTGTGTGTATGCATGTAAGTATGTATGTATGCATATTTATGCATGTATGTGTATGCGTGTGTATGTCTCTTTACATGTGTCTGTATGCATATATATGTGTGTATGTGTGTGTGTCTCTCTCTACGTGTGTGTGTGTATGTGTGTATATGTATGTGTGTGTATGCATGTAAGCATGTATGTATGCATATGCATGTGCATTATGTATGCATATGTATGCATGTGTGTGTATGT
Organism: Ceratopteris richardii; assembly: GCA_020310875.1. NCBI lineage: Eukaryota > Viridiplantae > Streptophyta > Polypodiopsida > Polypodiales > Pteridaceae > Ceratopteris > Ceratopteris richardii. Next base: position 141,691,340 of record CM035418.1, on the reverse strand, counting down.
GTGTGTATGTCTCTCTACGTGTGTGTGCATATGCATATATATGCATGTATGTGTATGTGTGTGTATGTCTCTCTACATTTGTGTGTATGCATATATGTGTGTATATGTGTCTATGTGTGTGTGTATGTGTGTGTATGTGTGTGTGTCTATGTGTGTGTGTCTATGTGTGTGTGTTTATGTGTGTATGTGTGTGTATATGTGTATATGTATATATATATATATGTGTCTGTATGCATGTGTATGTGTGTGTGTAAATGTGCCTGGATGTGTGTGTGTGTGTGTAACTGTGTATGTGTCTATGAGTGTGTATGTGTTATGTGTGTGTATGTGTCTATGTGTGTGTATGTGTCTATTTGCGTATGTGTATGCATGTATGTATGCATATGCATGTGCATTATGTATTCATATGTATGCATATGTGTGTGTATGTGTGTGTATGCATGTAAGTATGTATGTATGCATATGCATATGCATTATGTGTGTATGTGTGTCTTTGTGTGTATGTGTGTGTGTGTCTATGTGTGTGTATGCATGTGTATGTGCGTGTAAATATGTGTGTATATGTGTGTGTATGTGTCTATGTGTGTGTATGTGTATGCATGTATCCATGCATATGCATGTGCACATGTATGCATATGCATGCATATGTGTGTGTATGCGTGTGTATGCATGTAAGTACGTATGTATTGTTGCAAAAATGTGGTATACCTTCTTTACTCTAATACCACTCCTTGTCGACGCGACGAAGGCTGAACCTTAGTAAGCCTGCAGAAATCGCCAGGCCCAAGAAGAACTAAGCTAGAGTGATTCAGAACACTTCTGTAATCAACCAATAGCTTAGCGAAGTCTAGTGCTCAACATAAAAGACTGCGCTCTAAATTCACTGGAAGAAATTTCACCGAAACTTCACCGGACTGTCACCAGACTGACACCGTAATCGTACCGGAATTGTACCGGAATGAACTTCAAATCTATTTATAATTACTTCAAGTGAACATACATGAAGTAAGGAGGTGACGCGTGAACTTTCTTGACTTACTGAACTCTTTCTGAAGTTTAAGAGAAAACTCCACCAGTTCAGACAACCTCTTTCCGGTCAGACTTTGTACTATGTGTAGATATCTTTTCCACCGGAAAACTTAATCAACTAAAAGTAGAGATGTCTAGCTACAGAATGAGCTATCTCTCACACAAAACTTCGCATTACTCTGCGAGATCTACTTCGTTCTTCTACCAAAAAACACGTTTACAGTAAGAACTGTAACTGACCGAAAATGCGTTTACTGAGAAAACGTTAACTGTTAACTAACTTTGAAAACATACTCTGTTTCTTCCGCATACAAACAGTACGCACAAACATCCACATGAACATGTGTTTTCTATTAGAGAAGATGTGTACAAGTGAGCTTGGCCTCTTCTTGCTCAAGCTACAGAAACTCTCCTATACTGAGTAGTTTCTTATTACCATCTCTCTCAGATGAATACCTGACGTTTCAGGTTTCTGTTATTCATCTTTACATACGCGATCTCTGGCGTCTTCTTCTACATACGCGATCTCTGGCGTCTTCTTCATAACTAAAGCTCTCAGTCTCTCATTCTCTATATCTCTATATCTTCTTCTACATGTGCTCTTATTTATACTGCGCGCTCTTCTCACGCACGTTCTTGTTCGCACTTCCCTTCTATTATTCCTATGCACGTTCTCTCTATGTACAGTTTGATTTGGCGTAACGTATTCTGATCCTGGGAGATTCTGTACTGTACATAACGGTCGTGGATTTGTCCTTCCACTAAGGCTTTTGATTTTCTCTGATTTTGCTTCCTTTTTTTTTTCTTTTTATGTTTGTTTGTCAAATTCGTGAGTGTTTCTTCAACAGCTCCCCCTCAATCACTAATTTGACATCTTCCGGTCCTTCATATATCTTTCTTTCTTTTATACCTGCCATTTCTTTGAATCTGTTTGTCTTCGTTCCATCCAAACTCTTTGTCAAAATATCTGCAATCTGATCTTTTGTCGGAGTGTATACTATTTCTATCTCTTTCTCCATTATCTTTTCCCTCAGGAAATGATACTGAATCTCTATGTGCTTTGTTCTTGCATGAAATACTGGGTTTGCTGCAAGATATAACGAACTCATATTATCTCCATGTATGATAGGTATACCTTGATCAATACCCATGCTTTTGAACAAGGTCTGCATCCAGATTATTTCTTTAGCTGCTTCTACCAGTCCTTTGTATTCGGCTTCTGTTGACGATAACATTATTGTGTGTTGCTTCTTTGAACACCAGCTTACCAGCTTATCTCCTAGGTATATCATATACCCGTGTGTTGACCTTCTGTCATCTTGACTTCCAGCCCAGTCTGAATCACTGTATGCTCTGAGCTTTATATCCGACGTAAAAGGATAATATAATCCTTCTTTTATAGTTCTTTTAATATATCTAAGAACTCTCTGTCCTGCAACCCAATGTTGATCTGTCGGACAATGCATAAACTGTGAGAGAACTCCCACTGCATAACTAAGATCCGGTCTTGTTAGCGTAGCATAAATTAAACTTCCTACTAATGACTGATATTTCTTCATATCTTTAAACTCTGCACCACTGTATTTGCTGAGTTTATGATTTACTTCAAGCGGTGTTGAAGCTTCTCTACAGTTCTCCATATTAAACTTTTTCAGTAAGTTTAGGAGATACCTTTCTTGTGTCACATATACACCATGATCTGTGTATGTGATTTCCATTCCTAGAAAGTATGACAACTTTCCTAGGTCACTGATCTTGAACTCTCTTTCGAGTAGTTTCTTTACTTCTGTAATTCCTTCATCTGATGTTCCTGTGATTATTAAGTCGTCTACATAAATACAAATGTAGATCATTCCTTCTTCTGTTCTCTTTATGAGTAGACTTGCGTCTGCCTTCGAACTTTGGTATCCAAGTTCGTTTAGATATTTCACAAGTCTGTAATTCCAAGCTCTTGGAGCTTGCTTCAGTCCATAAAGTGCTTTTCTTAACTTACAGACAAAATTCGGGTATCCGAAACTTTCGAACCCTTCAGGTTGTTCCATGTACACTTCATCAGAAATGTATCCATTCAGAAATGCGTTCTTTATATCTAGCTGACTTAGCTTCCATCCTTTCGATGCTGCTACAGCAATCACTGTCCTTATGGTTGACATCCTTGCCCCCGGACTAAACGTCTCGTCATAATCTATGCCATGCGTCTGGGCATAGCCTTTGACCACCAGCCTCGCTTTGTATCTGGCTATCCTTCCATCTGCAAACTTCTTTATTTTGAAAACCCATTTATTTCCGATTACTTTCTTACCATTTGGTTTCGGAACAAGTTCCCATGTCTTGTTCTCCTCCAGTGCGCTAATTTCTTCTTTCATTGCTTCTTTCCATTGCTTTTTGTCTTTAGCTTCATCATAGCTCTGTGGTTCTTCATCATCTTTGACCATATATGCATAGTCTTTCTGAGTTATGTATGACGTATCATACGAGTACCTTTCTGGTTGTCTTCTATTCCTGTTTGACCTTCTTGGTTCAAACTCTTCATATGTATCTGAATGCACTTCTTCATCAAATCTCGAATCATCTTCATTTCTCATACCTGATCCGTTCCTAGACGTACTTGCCTGCATATGATTTTCATCTCTGTTTACCTGAACAATTGATTTCCCTTTCTCTCTCCTTCTTACCTCTTCTTCAATTTCTTCAGTCGTATGACTTTGATCTGCATACCAACTTTTCTCTTCATCAAATGTAACATCTCTGGACACAGTAAATTGTTTGGTTAGAGGATTCCATAACCTGTAACCCATCTGCTTTTCATCATATCCAACGAACACATATTTCTCTGCTTTCGGTTCAAGCTTATGTCTGAGTTGAGATGGTACATAAGCATACGCTACTGATCCAAACACTTTGCAGTGATCAAGTGTTGGCTTCTTTCCCCACCATGCTTCATAAGGGGTCATTCCTTCCAATGTTGTACATGGTAATCTGTTTACCAAGTATGTAGCTGTGTTTACAGCTTCAGCCCAAAGATAATTTGGACAATCTTTTTCGTTTAGCATAGCTCGTGCGAACTCGACTAGAACTCGGTTCCTTCTTTCTACTACTCCATTTTGTTGTGGTGTATATCTGCAGGTTATTTCTCTTTTAATACCTGCATTCCAAAGATAGTCATTGAATTCTCGGGAGAAGTATTCTCCCCCTCCATCAGACCTCAGTCTTTTAAGTTTTCGTCCGGTAAGTCTTTCAGCATATGCATGAAAATGCCTGAAAGCTCCAAACACTTCTGATTTTTCTTTCAAAACATAAAGAGTTATCCACCTTGTTGCATCATCAATGAATAGAACATAGTACCTTGATCCGCTGATTGATCCTTCTTTCGTTGGCCCCCATACGTCTGTATGAATAAGCTCGAGTACTTCATCATGTTTGAATCCTTTCTTCTGGAAAGGTAACCTGTGGGCTTTTCGCAACTGACATGCTTCACACTTGTGAATCATATGTTGATTCTGTATATTTGGTAATCCCAATACTGACTGATTCGTTATCATAGGTTTAATTCCTTTTTCATTGAAATGACCCAATCTCTTATGCCAGAGATCAAGTTCTGTAATTACCTTTTCTCCATGTGTGAGCAACGCTTGGCCAATGTTCCCTTGTACTCTTAAAGTAAAGAGTCTTCCTTCTTTCTTTCCAGAAACGATCTGATTGTATCCGTTCTCGGGATCTTCTACAAATACACCTTTATTTGTAAATATGACCTGAAAACCTTTCTCAACTATCTGTCCCACGCTAATCAAGTTTTTCGGTATTGTTGGAACATACAAAACATTGGTTAGCAAATCTGCTCCACTCTTGCATTTCACTTTTCCAATTGAGTGTACGCTATGTCTCGTATTGTCACCTGTTTGAACAGTGTGACTAGAACTACCTTTTTCTAGTTCTGACATCAGTTCTATATTTCCTGGCAAATGATTAGAGCATCCAGAATCAATGTAAAATACCTTTAGGTCTTCATTATCTGATGTGCTGATAGAGTTCATCATCAACGATGTATGACTTTCATTCTGCGTGTCGTTTGCGTAGTTGTTGTAGGTGGTGTTGTAGGATTGATTCTGTCCCCAACTTCTTACTCCACCTCTACCATAGCCTCCTCTTTGATTTTGTCTTCCTCTTTGATATCTTCCGCTTCTGCCTCTGCTATTACTGTTTTGATTTTGATTTGATCCTTGTTGATTGTGCCAGCAATCATGAGCCAAATGATTACTGAGTCCACAGATCCAGCAAGCCTTCTTGTTGGTATTCTGGTTACTTCTTCCTCTTCCAAAACCTCTTGCTCTTCCTCTGCCAGTGCCTTTACATCTTGCATAATAGGCCTGAGAGCTCGACTCTTCTTCATCTTTTGACTTACCTTTGTCTTTCTTTTTGTTCTTCATGTACATTGCATAGCTTTGTCCTTTATCTGCATCTCCTTTCAGGTCTTGCTCATATGTGAGCATCAAACCAAGCAACTGATTTAAATCTGGCACAAAATGATTTAAAGAAAGTTCAATTGATAGTACAAAAGGTTTCCACCTTTCATCTCCTCTCAAACCTGTGAGCACTTGCGCTATCAATCTATGATCTTCGACTTCTTCATTTATGGATCCAAGTCTATCTGCTAGATCCTTCATTTTAGTGACATAGTCACTTATGCTTTGACTCGACTTCTTTCTGAATGTCGTAAACTCAGACCATAAACTAGCCTTCCTGGCTTTTGTAGTATTTTGGAAATGATCTTCCAATGCACTCCATATGTCCTCTGCTTTCTCCAGACCTCTAATATGCGGTAGTAGATGGTCTGTTACGGTATTATAGATGTAAGCTCTTGCCGTTGCATCTTTCTTCTGCCACAGCTTCAAGGCTTCTAACTCTTCTTTTTCCGGTTGACTATCATCTTCGAAAGTCGGCTTCTTTTCTTCTCCGGTCACGTACATCATTAAGTCCTTACTCATAAGTAAGGCTTCCATGCGCATTACCCATGCGGGATAATTATCTCTGTCCAACTTATCAATAGTAACATGGTCTGCCATGATCTTCTTGTTTCTGTTACTTCCGGTGAGTTTTTGAGAATCTTTCTGCTCTTCAGAATCTTTCTCGTTCTGGTTCCACTCGTTGTGGTTAACTGGCTCTTGTTTCCAATAATGGTGAATACTCTGGGCTCTGATTAGATATGCCTGGCTCTGATTAGATATGCCTGGCTCTGATACCACTATTGCGGAAATGTGGTATACCTTCTTTACTCTGATACCACTCCTTGTCGACGCGACGAAGGCTGAACCTTAGTAAGCCTATGGAAATCGCCACGCCCAAGAAGAACTAAGCTAGAGTGATTCAGAACACTTCTGTAATCAACCAATTGCTTAGCGAAGTCTAGTGCTCAACATAAAAGACTGCGCTCTAAATTCACTGGAAGAAATTTCACCGAAACTTCACCGGACTGTCACCAGACTGACACCGTAATCGTACCGGAATTGTACCGGAATGAACTTCAAATCTATTTATAATTACTTCAAGTGAACATACATGAAGTAAGGAGGTGACGCGTGAACTTTCTTGACTTACTGAACTCTTTCTGAAGTTTAAGAGAAAACTCCACCAGTTTAGACAACCTCTTTCCGGTCAGACTTTGTACTGTGTAGATATCTTTTCCACCGAAAAACTTAATCAACTAAAAGTAGAGATGTCTAGCTACATAATGAGCTATCTCTCACACAAAACTTCGCATTACTCTGCGAGATCTACTTCGTTCTTCTACCAAAAAACATGTTTACAGTAAGAACTGTAACTGACCGAAAATGTGTTTACTGAGAAAACGTTAACTGTTAACTAACTTTGAAAACATACTCTGTTTCTTCCGCATACAAACAGTACGCACAAACATCCACATGAACATGTGTTTTCTATTAGAGAAGATGTGTACAAGTGAGCTTGGCCTCTTCTTGCTCAAGCTACAGAAACTCTCCTATACTGAGTAGTTTCTTATTACCATCTCTCT